>JASANC010000748.1:0-22553 GCA_030248135.1 Theristus sp. LFF4_11 | reverse complement strand
GAAGTTCTGCACAGAATTTGCACAGAATTTCGCACATGATGTGATTTCGGACTAAACTGGAAAGGACAGTTAAAAAATGATTTTAAAACTTTTTTACACTTTTCAGTAAAACAAACGCGGCGCAAAAATATAGCTTTTATGTACTTGTATCCGTGTGTACCACATCAGAGACTTGAAAAGAGTTGTCGAGCCAAGTCTCTCACTGCTTAGACAAAGCCATATTCCTCCTTTTATATGCGTCTCCCGCATTTTTAGATAATTGATTTCTCAGTGAAATCTACGTTTTTTTCTTCAGAACGCTCACTCACCAAGAAGCGATTTCATTTCCCAGACAATATTTTCACATCTGAATCAACAAATCGATCCGACGCACAGCAAAAAAGAATGTTCGCGGCCACCGGCGGCAACTTGTGCGCGCGCTGTGCGAAACGGGTGTATTTTGCGGAGCAGGTGCTCGCACTCGGCGAACACTGGCACAAGAGCTGCTTCCTGTGTGGTCAGTCGCAGTCGTCCGGGTTGTCTGGGGCGCTCTTTCAACTCATCTCTGCAGTTTCCGTCATTGTTTATCGTTGTTGTCGAACTGCACTTTTCCAAAAGCATTTGGAATATACGAACTGGTCGAACAACGGTTGTTTCTGAATGCGACTGGATTGATTGGCTAAATATGAATTCGAATTTGCGCACTGATTGGTTGAGGCACCAACCAAGCCGGAATCGATTGAATTGTCAATTTCAAATTGTTAAGAATTTGAACGAAATCGTGGAGAGCTTCAGGGGGCTATCAGCTGATGGAATGTAGCGGATCAGCGATGCATGGATTCTGTGCAAGCCAAACTGCGCCTCCACGGCAATGCGTGCGCAGAATGCGTGCATCACGTGATCACCAACCGATGCAGCTGATTGCGCACCGTTTCGTTCGAGTGCAGACCAGACAGTTTCGTTTGCAGCGTCGTGCAACAAGCGCCTGGACAACAGCAACTGTGCCGACCACGGTCAGCAGCCTTTCTGCAAGCACTGCCACATGAAACTGTTCGGCCCGAAGGGATACGGATTCGGTGTCGGCGCAGGTGGGCTCGGCTCCAGTGGAGTGTCTGTTGTGTTCGCAACGCGACCGGCGCTGTTGGGCTGTGCTGACCGTTTTGCACTGCTGATGCTAATAAGCATCGTTTTCGCTGGATTTTTTTGAGTCCGAACCTTGTGTCGTCATCAATTTTTAGGTTCTGCTGGGACTCAAATGTGTTTGCAGATGTTTAAAGGACATTTGTTTCAATGTTCATGTGGCAATTCAAATTGCCTTAAGTGACCCGGTCCTCGGGGATTTAGGGGATTCGACAAGTTGGTAAAGTGCACTTTACCCGTTTTGAATTCCCGCGTCACGCATGAAATTGTTCACCACACCAATCTATGCGCGCATCCAGTTTCGGAACCGAAATAAAAGATGATCGTATTCGTAAGTTGTTTTTTAGCAGAGTACTCAGGCAGGAAATGATGCTGCTGCTCATTCAATTGTTCCTCTCGTTCGCAGGCACACTGAGCACTGAGACGTCGACCAGTCCGCCGGCGCTGAACGGCCACTCAAACAGTCGCTCCAGCAGCAACTGCGAAAAGTGAGTTTTGGTTTGTATACTTGTCTTGTGGAACCAGGCGAAAAAGTTTTGTTCCGTTGCAATGTTTTATGGACTTGGCTGTCAATAGCGTGTACTCAAGAAAATCATAGTTTCTGAGAGCTGCAAGAACAATTTCAAATCCGCGCCGTTTTTGCCTTGTCGGCTGTGGAGCGGACTGACACCGCGAGTGTGTGACACCGGTTTGTTTTCGGGTTTCGCCCCGGTAAGCGAAGACGGCGGCGACCCCGGAGTGCGTCAAGTCGCGCTCGACCGCAGAACTGGCGTGAAAGCAGAACCTGTCGGTGAACACCGTTTTTCATGCATTTCTGCGTGGCCACAAGCGCGGATGCAGACGGCTGTCAATTGCACGTTGCAGCCACCCGCCGGAGTTTGCGCGCGCGCAAATGGCGCCGCTGATGGACGCGCACGGTCAGTTGTCGCCGCGGTCGCGTTCGTCCGTCGAGTCTGCAGGGCCGGCGTCGCCGAGCAGCTCGTCGGGCGGCGACAACACGCAGCTGCAGGTGCACGCTGTCAAACGGACAAAGGTGCACTGGTGGGCGTCGCTTCTTGGTGGTGGTGCGTGCGTGTGGCGACGGCGAGGCGATTGCGATTTTGTGCAGTCGAACTCTGATAGGCAATCAGCTGCCCGCACAGAAAGCGCATCACGTGCTTTCAGCTGATTGTCTGTAGTTTAAGACCCGATTTTTCAGAATAGCGATTTCCTCTAGGCACTAGAATGCAAAGTTTTTCCAATTTAGACAAATCATACATCATTCTGACCGTCTTGACGCGCTGATTCCGAAAATCACATTTATTTTTTGATTCGAAGTCATTTAGGACCCAAAAATGTCCAAAAACCGTTTTTTTGGACCTTTTCAAAAAATAGTGTTTTTTCAGCTTTTTAATGAAGCTACGACAAAAATAAAAAAACCATTCGATTCGCTTTGATCTGCTGAACATTTTTTGTTAATATACTGTGCCCTAAAAATGAAGTTTAAAAGGTGAATTTTTAAAAAAACTGATTTTAAAGCCAGTTTTTCATTTTTTTCGGGTCTTCAGAACCGTTTTCGGGGCATAGTATGGGGGTCCACCAAAAAGCACTCCGAAATAGCTAGCTCTGTGCCAAGTTTCATTTTCAATTTCGGTCGGCAGGATAACTAAAAAATGGTTTTACTGTTGGTACCCAGAACGCGATTTGGTCATCATGACACCGACATGCACCTGAACATGTACCACGTGCTGCAACCAGGTGTACTGTGAGATAAAATAAAATAGTGCATCCAAAAGCCCACGAGACCAGCTAATAGTGCCTCAAGAATCAGTCGTCGAAATGCTTATTCATGGCCATAACAGCGGAGCTATTTTTGCTCACAAGTGTGAACTATTGGTTAAAGACCCAATGATAATGTTAGTTTTTGGGGTTTTTCAGCAATTTAGAACCGTTTTCGGGGCATAGTATGGGGGTGCACCAGAAATCACTCCGAAATAGCTAGCTCTGTGCCAAGTTTCATTTTCAATTTCGGTCGGCTGGATAACTAAAAAGTAGTTTTACTGTTGGTACCCAGAACGCGATTTGGTCATCATGACACCGACATGCACCTGAACATGTACCACGTGCTGCAACCAGGTGTACTGTGAGATAAAATAAAATAGTGCATCCAAAAGCCCACGAGACCAGCTAATAGGCCTCAAGAATCAGTCGTCGAAATGCTTATTCATGGCCATAACAGCGGAGCTATTTTTGCTCACAAGTGTGAACTATTGGTTAAAGACCCAATGATAATGTTAGTTTTTGGGGTTTTTCAGCAATTTAGAACCGTTTTCGGGGCATAGTATGGGGGTGCACCAGAAAGTACTCCGAAATAGCTAGCTCTGTGTCAAGTTTCATTTTCAATTTCGGTCGGCTGGATAACTAAAAAGTAGTTTTACTTTTGGTACCCAGAACGCGATTTGGTCATCATGACACCGACATGCACCTGAACATGTACCACGTGCTGCAACCAGGTGTACTGTGAGATAAAATAAAATAGTGCGTCCAAAAGCCCACAAGACCAGCTAATAGTGCCTCAAGAATCAGTCGTCGAAGTGCTTATTCATGGCCATAACAGCGGAGCTACTTTTGGTACCCAGACCACGATTTTGACACCATGAGAACTACATGTACTGTACATGCACTTATACAAGCGTCTTGTTCTGCCACTGTCAGATAGGAACAAAAAGTGCATCGGAAGGTTCACTAGACTGTTATAGCTAATTTTTACACAAAAACCAGTCGTTGAAACAACCATTCAGTACCACAGCAGAGTATTTGATGATTTTCCGTGCATATAAGAAAAGAAATGATACTGTTGGTTTTCGATTTCAGTTCAATTAGTTGGATCAGTGTTTGCGCCAACGATTCACACTTGACAGCAACTATTGCTCCGTGTTGTGGCACAGAATAATTAGCACTGAATATCCAGCCGAACGATTTTGGAAATGAAATTTCGCACACACTGGATAAGCACTTCCACAAAAACAACTGCTTCTTGTGGCACTATTAAGTGGTATCGTGGGCTTTTGGATGCATTGTTTTGTTTTATCTGACATGACACCTGGCCGCAGCACGCAGTACATGTTTAGGTGCATGTAGGTCTCATTGTGGCAAAATCGCGGTCTGGGTACCAACAGTAAAACCACTTTTTAGTTATCCAGCCGACCGAATTTGGAAATGAAATTTAGCACAGAGCTAGCTATTTTGGAGTGCTTTCTGGTGCACCCCCATACTATGCCCCGAAAACGGTTCTAAATTGCTGAAAAACCCCAAAAACTAACATTATCATTGGGTCTTTAACCAATAGTTCACACTTGTGAGCAAAAATAGCTCCGCTGTTATGGCCATGAATAAGCACTTCGACGACTGATTCTTGAGGCACTAATAGCTGGTCTCGTGGGCTTTTGGATGCACTATTTTATTTTATCTCACAGTACACCTGGTTGCAGCACGTGGTACATGTTCAGGTGCATGTCGGTGTCATGATGACCAAATCGCGTTCTGGGTACCAACAGTAAAACCATTTTTTAGTTATCCAGCCGACCGAAATTGAAAATGAAACTTGGCACAGAGCTAGCTATTTCGGAGTGCTTTCTGGTGCACCCCCATACTATGCCCCGAAAACGGTTCTAAATTGCTGAAAAACCCCAAAAACTAACATTGTCATTGGGTCTTTAACCAATAGTTCACACTTGTGAGCAAAAATAGCTCCGCTGTTATGGCCATGAATAAGTACTTCGACGACTGATTCTTGAGGCACTATTAGCTGGTCTCGTGGGCTTTTGGACGCACTATTTTATTTTATCTCACAGTACACCTGGTTGCAGCACGTGGTACATGTTCAGGTGCATGTCGGTGTCATGATAACAAAATCGCGTTCTGGGTACCAACAGTAACACCATTTTTTAGTTATCCTGCCGACCGAAATTGAAAATGAAACTTGGCACAGAGCTAGCTATTTCGGAGTGCTTTTTGGTGGACCCCCATACTATGCCCCGAAAACGGTTCTGAAGACCCGAAAAAAATGAAAAACTGGCTTTAAAATCAGTTTTTTTAAAAATTCACCTTTTAAACTTCATTTTTAGGGCACAGTATATTAACAAAAAATGTTCAGCAGATCAAGGCAAATCGAATGGTTTTTTATTTTTGTCGTAGCTTCATTAAAAAGCTGAAAAAACACTATTTTTTGAAAGGGTCCAAAAAAATGGTTTTTGGCCATTTTTGGGTCCTAAATGATTTCGAATCAAAAAATAAATGTGATTTTCGGAATCAGCGCGTCAAGACGGTCAGAATGATGTATGATTTGTCTAAATTGGAAAAACTTTGCATTCTAGTGCCTAGAGGTGGGAGGGGTGGGGTAGGACGGTATTCTCAAAAAGCCGATCTTAAAGTTCGACTGTCGTTTGGTGAAGACAAATGACGCTGGTCATTGGTATTGGTTGTTTGATTGAAACAATTCGAATTGGTGGAGTATTGTGCGACGAGTGGCGTAGTTTAGCCAATCAGCGAGCTTGTATGCACTCCAGTGTTTGCGAAACAAATTGCTCGTTTTGTTCGCACTCAACTTGTTTTCGTCTCTGAGCGATTTGAGTTTCTCCACTGGCACGTGCATGACAAACATCGGCTTGGCTTGCCTACTAGGCATGGTGTCTTACACTTCTCTGGTATTATGCCGTGCACTGCAGAATAAAAACTGAACTGAAAAACTGAACTGAAACATCGCAGCCGACACAGACGCCCGCGATGGCACCGGCGGGTGGCGGCGCAGCAGCGGTGCGCAAGACGTTCAGCTCACTCGGCCAGAAGGACGTGTGTCGTCGTTGCGGCAAACCAGTGTACTTTGCGGAGAAGATCATGGGCGGCGGATCGGTCGGTCGCTGGCTGTTGTGTTTTCAGCATTCGCCCGGCAGTTTCAAAAAAGAGAAACGTCCATAACGATGCTGATGAAATGAGAACTGGTGCAACGTGTTATCCAGATACGAGTTTCAGTGAGCGTATGGGTTGATGCTGCACCTCGAACCGAAGCTGTTTATTACCAATTAGCTCAACATTTTCTCTTGTGGGTGAAATTTGGTCCGCGGTACCGACCAACTGAACCATCATTAGTTCGTACAGTAGTCAATCAGCAACGGCCATGCGGCGGAGCAGATTAGCTTTGGCATTTTGCGAATATGATCGTCGCACAAGCCAACCGAATAGCGAACACGATGTTATTCAAAATTAGCCAGCAAAACAATGCATTTGACCGATTCGTGTTTGTCAGGCATGGCACAAGATGACCTGCTACACGTGCTACACGTGCAACCAGCGGTTGCAGTCGACCAACCTTTGCGAGAGGGATGAAGAGATCTTCTGCAAAAGTGCGTGCACCGACGTTTGGTGTTGCGCAAGGCTTATGCAATGCAATGCAGTGATTGGCTCGTTGTACTGAGTCTGGAGCACACAGAGAAGCCGATGCTTGCTTCATTCAGTTTCAGCACACAAAATTATTTGGTTGATTGCATCGTCTGCTGAAGTGTAACCCAGCCGTATTTCAATTTCATTGTGTTCACCCAACCGTGAGTTTTTTTAGTTGTCATTCGTTTCAATTTTCAGCTTGCTACGGCCGCCAATTCGGACCGAAAGGCTATGGCTATGGTGTCGGTGCTGGAACACTGAACATGGACCACTGAATGGAGTGCAATTTTTTTAAAGATCGTTTTTCTAGCTTTCTATTGTTGGCTTTTTTATATTCTTTTCTATGGAACCTAAGTTTATACCTGGTTTATACATATCGTCTTGTCGAGTTTAGAATTACACACTATTATGGTTCAAGTTTGAATTCTATTTCGGTTCTGTTGAAATTGTCTGAGTTTCGGAACTGCTTGTTGGTTGTACATGTCTTATTGAATTTAGTGTTATCAGCTTCTCGAAGGTGCGTCGTTATTGGGCGTTTGTTTGTAAAATTTTCGCAAACCATTCAAACTGAGATCCAGTCTTCGAATTCATTCAGATACATTGCGTTTATTTGTTATTTTTGATGAAATCCAGGCACATTGAAGTCTATTCTTCGGAGAATACAATCAAACAATTTGCCTTTTTGTTGTTTCTGTGTTTTCAATAGTTTTAATTTTAACTGTGTGCTCTTTTCCCAGTAGGCAGTAAACAATTAAAATATTTTCTGGCACCTTACACAATTCATTGTGCATAATGATCGCTTTGATATTTCTCTGGAGCTGCAATGATTGTTTTTCACTTCACCGATTCGCTCCATGTGTTTTCCTGTACTTCTTGTTGTCTCCTTTTTTGATAAAAGACCTCTGTTAAACCAATTTTCTCTCTTGGTTTCAACAATTGACTGGTTAGAGCAAGTGACGGAGCCTCATTTGTAACCTTGTTTTTTCTGTTGAACCACTTGATAAAAGTTGAAACTTAACAGTCATTACATTGTTAATTTTTTTTTAAATTCCTTCAATATGTGCTGTGCTTTCTGTAACATAATAACCGTGGTCGTGACTCATGTCGTGAATACTCTTTATTATTCGTTGCGTTGCTGTGTTTTTGTTGTGTGATCTTGGTTCTATAATTCACTGATCGTCTTGTGCGGTTATTACGACAACGTTTGACGATTCCTGGCCGGTTTTCCTTTTTTTTGTTGAAGTCTGTTTTTTTCAGAATCCCGATTTGTTGTTCGAAAATCAGCCGAAACAGTAGTATTTCATTGTTTATGTTATGATTTGTTTATGCATGTCATTTCGGTGGTTGGTTCTTTCTTGTCCAGTTTGTTGGTCATTTGAAATGGGAACAATTTTGTTTGCGTTCGTTTTTGTCTAAATTTGGGTGTTTGTTCGAACGTACGTACTGAATGATTTCGTTTTGCGTTTCCTACCGCCTGACCCCCGATTGTTTTGTGTCTCATATTTGCACAATACGTTTATCTGTTACGAATCTGGATTGATTCTATTGTGGAAATTCGATAAAGCTGTAAAAAAAACAGACGTTGGCTGGTCGGACGGTTTTTGTCAGACAAAAATCTTTGTCATCTTTCAGCAAAATTACCAAAAAATCGATTGTAACCCCTTTTTACCGTTTGTTTTTTCATCGATGAAAACTGCGAACATTATTTGGCAAACAAAGTGAGAACGATGTTAGCGGCTTTTTTCGATGTAAAAAATGAAATAAAGTTACCGGCCAGTAAGATTATTTCGCATTTTTTCTCTGAGCAACTCTACACCGCACGTCTGTTATAAACCAGATCCAGGAAAGCAACAAGGGCAAGGCAGCAAACTGAATGATAACGCACTTGTGTTGCCAACTCACCGTTTTACACCGGTGCAGCACGGAATTTTGCAGAACAGTACAAACGAGTGGTGAGCGTTTTGAACAACAACAACAAACGTTCTTTAATAGCAACACAGCGCACAATGAGCATTGCCAGCTTTGTGCTCACCATTGCCGTTTTGTTAGGGCAGGTGGCTGCGACGTCCGACTCGAAGCCTCGCCAGGATCAACGATACGACGCGACGTGGAAATCGTTGGACGCAAGACCGCTGCCGCTGTGGTTGGTCATTTTCTCAATTGTTACAAGTTTCTGCGCTGATTTGATTTCCGAACACAGATTTCGGCGACGATTAATCAGAAACTTGCTCTGTTTTTCTAGGACATTTTGTAAACGCTGATTACCTTTTTCACAGGTTTTCCATATAATTTTCTCGTATTGTTCTTCTCATATTTTTCCAGGTATGACCAAGCCAAATTCGGCATTTTCATGCACTGGGGCGTCTATTCGGTGCCGGCGGTATACAGCGAGTGGTTCTGGAACGCATGGCAGAATGACCACAACCCGAGTGTGCTCCAGTTCATGCACGCCAACTATCCGCCGCGATTCACGTACGCCGATTTCGCCAGTCAGTTCACGGCCGAGTTTTACAACGCGAGCCGATTCGCGTCGCTGCTGCGCATGTCTGGAGCCAAGTGTGTGCTTTGGTTGTGCACCGTTTCAGTTTTTAGTGTCACTTCAGTTTAATGTTGCACATTACTATTGTGGATTTATTCAAACGTGTCAGGACTAAAATGACGTCATTTGCTTTAAAAGCGCCCGTTAGTACAGACACTAAAATGTCAGTTTGATGTGACTGGTTCGACATTCACGATTTGTTCACGGATAGAAACCGGCTAAACGGAAAGTCTGGTTTGCTGTGAACGGCAAGCGCATGTTTGGCGGCACATGACGTCATTTCAGTGGGACACGTTTTAAAAAATAGGTCATATTCCATTACCAATTTTTCAGGTTCTGCGACTCAATGCGTTTGCAGACGTCGAAAGGAAATCAGCTTCATGCTTGATGCCGCAATTCAATGACTCGGCCGTATCTCAGGGACACGGGTCACTTCACGAATTTTGAATTCCCGCGTCAAGCATGAAAGCATCAAGCGTTTCTAGGCTCGCATTGAGTCGCTGCATTCAACTAGAAGACACTTGTAATACTTTTGCAACTCTCAGATACTTAGTGCTCACCAGCAAACATCACGAGGGTTACACGCTGTATCCGAGCAACTTCAGCTGGAATTGGAACAGCATGGATGTTGGGCCGAAGCGTGATTTAGTTGGTCGGCGATGGGGAAAATCTTTTTTTTTCGGCAAAAATAAAACTGAAATTGACGTGGAACTTTCTGATTCGTCAGGCGAACTGCGGATGGCCGTGCAGAAAGTCGGCGGCGTCCGCTTCGGCTTGTACTTTTCGCAGTTTGAATGGTTCAATCCGCTGTGGTTGGCTGACAAAAGCAACAAATTCAAAACTCAACAATATCCGTCGGTTATACGGAAGCTTCTAAATTTGCAGCACCCCTTTTGACGATTCTTTTTCGCCAGGAGAAGCCGTTTGAAAGCTCAAGATTTCTTAAAAGATGGTCAGCTTGCCGCAAATGCACGAAATCATCAATAATTATCAACCGGATGTGCTCTGGAGTGACGGCGACTGGGAGGCACCGGACACGTATTGGAATTCCACTGGATTTCTGGCGTGGCTCTACAATGACAGGTTGATTGAACTGGTTTTTATATCACTGTAAAAAAATTCAAAGTTATTAGAAATGTGTTTCCAGCCCCGTCAAGGACACAATCTGCGTTAACGATCGATGGGGACAGGGAACGGCAGGGAAACACGGCGGTTTCTACGATTATGCTGACAAATTTGACCCAGGTGTCGCTTGTGTTTTTATTTGACTCTGAGTCTTGAGAATTGATATTGAGAGCAAAACGGAGACATAATTCACATTTCGAGTGCCCTTTTTCAGGACACATAATGTCGCACAAATGGGAGAATTGCATGACGATGGACGCAAAATCGTGGGGCTTTCGAAGAACGATGCAAATTGAGGATGTTCTCTCTGTGCATGAACTGTTGACGCAGTTGGCAAGAACCGTCAGGTTAGTGTACAGGTCTATAGCACGTTAGTTTGTGCCAACGTGAACGACTCAGAAGCCAAACAACAACGATTTTTTTGATAACCACCATTGTGGCCTGGATAGCAGGGCGTTTAGACGATCGTTCGTGCGTTCGGGGGATCGAGTCCCACCCAGGGCTGTATAGGCAGTTTATGACAGAAAAGCTCGATTGGGCGCCCTATCGTCGGCGTCCTCTGTACGCTTTGGGCTAAAAACATTCACAACGGTTTTCCTTCGTTTATTCTTGCAATCATTCACCATTCACGTAGCACAAAAATTAGATGATCTTTTATTTTGGTCCCGCAACTCAATGCACGCAAAGATAGGTAAACAGGTTTCATGTATGACGCGGGAATTCAAAATTGGTAAAGTGATCCGAGTCCCCTAGATTGGGCCGAGTCAAGCATTCAGTCGCAGAACTTTAAAAATTGATTATAGTAAAACGGGTCATTGCACTACTGCTATGGCACCGCAAAAAGAAGTAAAACAATATTGAAACACCATCAAGATCATCCGCACAACGAATTTTAATCACAACTCAAAAACTGCGCCGCCTATCAACGATGCACTTTCGAGCAATCTCGCCAATCAAGCAGAATGCTGCGAGTGCGCTGCCAACGGCCAGCACACCAAAGACGCCCACGAAATCGACAACGGCAAGGAATCGCCACTCGCTCTGCGTGACGCCGAGCACAGCGCCGCCGTCGTCGCCGCACTCACGCACGGTGTGCAGTTGCGTGTAGCGCTGCTGGATCGCCTGCAAAACGCACACCACGCCAACATCGAGTCGAACTCTAAATTATAGGCGATCCGCAGCTGATTGGTTGGCGACCGCGTGATACATGCTTGTTGTACGTGCATGCGTTGCTGTGGAGGCGGAGTCTGCACAGAAAGCATGCATCATGTGACCACCAACCAATCAGCTGATTGTCTATAATTTAGAGTTCGACTGTACATGTGCGCATGAAGGAATCGTGATGACGTACAGATACAAACCACATGGTCGGCCAAATGATATGACGAAACGGATGATCCTGTTGTTTTCGAAATTAATTCAGTTTGTGCCAGCTATTAGCGGAGACAAACACAAATAATTGCCAAAAGCACCGACCTCGAATGCATCATAATACATCAAGATGGCACGGTTCATTCGATTGACCACTTCATCCGGTACCCACGGCGCCAACGCGATGCCGCATGCGAACGGAAAGAAATCCGGCATTGAAACCTACGGACACAAAATTCTTGTATCGTTTCATTCAACAGCGCAAAACCAGATTTCCAGTGCATCCATCAACATTGCTCGCGTCTTTACCTTTCTGACATTGCAATATTTCGACTTCCAATAGTCGCAGTTGAGCGATTCAGCAATGAACACAGTCTTGTTAATGGCCGCCGCCTGCTCCAGTCCGTCCGTGGTGCCGGTGACCGTTTTCACGGGGTTGTTGGCGACGGCACGTGCCAGAGCTGCCGCCACCGCACCATACTGCTCCGGATGCTCCGCGCGGATCTTCGCCTCCCATTGCACGCCGAAATACGTCAGCAGCTCAATGTTGCCGTCGGCCACTGCTTGGATCAGTTCATTGGTGTTCTGGAAACGCGCAGCGAATCATAATCACTGCTTCCACAACCAATGATTTATTTCGACACCTCCATTTGCGGATGATGAGCAAATGATACGCTTGTAAAACACCTGTACCACCAACGCCAACCTCAAACAAGAATCGTTGCTTCTGCGTCAGCAGATGCGCCAACAGACCGGTACGGTAGAGGCCGATGAAGAGCAACGACACGAACGCAGAAACGGTCGTCAGTTGGCGGTAGGCGGTCCGCTGGTCGACCGTGCCGCCGGCATTGGCCCGTTGCGCGTGGTCTCGCCTGTGGTTGCCGCTGACACTTGACACAGTCGACCGTCTCTGACGCTGCGCTCGCTCGCTGTGCCCATTGGCGACGCGCATCTGTCGCTGGACGCACAGCCGGTAGAGCGACTGCAGCATGTGCAACGCGGCCATCGTGACGCCGATGCACGTCCACAGCGACGCGCCGTAGACGGCCGTGAACTTCGTGGTCTTGCGCCAGAGCGCCTCGCCATCCGCCAGCGGACTGTCGGACGCCAGCGCGCACCAGGAGGCGTCGTAGAAGATCGCGTTCGTGAACTTGACGCCCAGCGCTCTGCGGATGCGATTGTCCTCGAAGCACTCCGGATGCGTGTCGGCGATCGAGTGATTGCGCTCCATCGAGGACACGGCCGAGTGGTTTCGTTGCACGACGCGGATGTACGACGGCGCCTGTACGATGCGGTACGGCAGACGTATGGACTCGAGAATCACGCCCAGCACCTCGGCCGTCAGTCCCGGATACGGACAGCGCATCGTTTTCTGCAGGCGACTCGTCGCGAAACACGGATACGCCTCCGGGGTGTACGGATCGGCGGCGGAAATCGTCAGCTCGAATGTCATGCTGTGAAGCGGCCCGTTTTTTCTCGGTTAGAAATGATCAAGTGACAGATTCAGGTTCAACAAAATTTCCACAGCGTGGGTGGTTCATAATAAAATTCGACATGGTTCAAGCGTTTTAATTTTACAGCATCGCCAAAATAAAGGTGCCACAGCAGAATGTAAAACAAAATACACGCGGAATGTTCTATTTTGGTCTGAACATACATAGTGTACCTGAGAATTTGTTAAAACTCGCTCAAAGCGACATCCGGCGTGGTTGATGGAATGTTTATTTAAGCCGACGATTCTTTTTCTCCTTATTCACTTTAACATCATATCGAGTTACACGAGCCATTACTGTGCCTATTGATCCGAACGGTCTCTGACTCAATAACGTGAAAACCATTGATTGCAAACAAGTGACAGCCGCACATTATTATGTCATCATTAAACATGAGTAAGCCAAAACGGACTATATGGACAATCAATCGATACCTTTAAGCTGCGGCGGCAACCTCCTGTTAAACGTCGGTCCTACGCACGACGGGCGAATCGTGCCGATCTTCGAGGAGCGCTTGCTGGCTGTCGGTCGATGGCTGCACGTGAATGGCGAGGCAGTGTACGCCACGAAACCGTGGGTGCACCAGAACGACACACTCAATCCGCACGTTTGGTGTGTGTGCGTGTGCTTTGCAGGTCGATTTATTATTATTATCATGAAATTGCGAATGCAAAGGCAAAAACTCAGGTATACCTCAATCACCGATGACGAGCTCGTCAATCCGCATCGTTTGTTCAATGCGCAACGCACCGAAACCACCACAGTGTTTGCAATCCTACTGAAATGGCCGAAACGTGGTCAACTGCGGCTTGGTGCACCGCGCGCCACAGACAAGGTACAGTCTGTTTGTTTGAACGTATCGCAGCGAAACGACGTCAGGTGTTTGCCATGCACAGCAGCCTGAACTTTCCGCCTAACTATCTGGATAATTCCTCCACGCGAAAAAATCTTGAAAAGGAGAACCACACAAACCTGTGCGTGACAAACGCGGACGATTTCACAGCAAATGACGTCACATCGGTGCAACCTGTTCAAATGAAACCACTATACATACAGTCTTTACTCTATAACATATCCAACCAGCTGATTGGTTGATGCATGCACTCTGTACATGGATTGCTGTGAGGCGCAGTTTGGTTTGTACAGAATGAATGCATCACGTGATCATCAACCAATCAGCTAGTTGGATATGTTATTGAGTTATACTGTATCATTGCAAAGTGCTTCAAAATTTATGAAAAAGTTTCTTCGGTCATTCCACCGTCATGTCAACTCTGCACTGCATAAAACAACCGCAGCCTCTCCATTTTCACCGCAGACGCGGGCGCATCTGCTCGGCCATAACCATCATCTGCCGGTGTCCGCGCTGCCCGATGGAGTAAAAATTGACCTCAGCTCAGTACAGTGGACCGAACTGCACTCGACCGATGCGTGGGTGATCCGATTGCAGTTTCTTGCCGATGACGCCACAGACCCTGTGAGAGATTTACTGCAAGCTGCAACTGAAAACCGGGAAGATGGTCGATTGATTAACGTCTGAGCTCTTTAAGAAACTATTGATTTTTCCGAGTTCAGTTCACCGTTCGATTCGTTGTGTGTTTTCACTTTGAATTCCACATTTAATTTTGTTGCCACATAAACACGATGGAAATGGAATAAATACAATTTTTTGCTGTGATGTTTTATTCAACCCCTGTGAATTTCTAGTCATAGCATGTAATCAAAAACCGAAGCAAAATACGCATTATTCAAAAAATCAACTTGATTAAAAATATTGTGTCAACAGCGGCATTTATCACGCGGCACACACTTTTGCAAATAAGACTGGCGATTTGTTAAGGTACATGTGCACTGAGTTTTAAGGTGAGATAAGTCAATAAGCACACACCATTCCACCGGAAAAGCATGAATTCATGACATTCCAGTCGAACGCAGCTTCAGTTCTGAATGCACGATCTTGCCAGCTGACGACGGCGACATGAACTACGAATTGACGGTCTCATCGACGCCGTACGTGCCGGAGTCGTTTCCATGCGCGGCCGTCTCTCGTTTGCGCAAAACCGAACGCTGCCCGTTCCCGGGGCTGACCGCCGAGATCTTCGGCATCATTTTTCAGTCGGTGCGGTTGCCGTATCGTGTCGTCGACCGACCGGCCTACATACAAGTGGCGCACGAGCAAATGCGCGACATCCGTGGTGACGCCGGTATTGCGTGGTTGCGTTATTGTTCATTCGACACACAGATTGATGTATGGCAATAGAACTCTAAATTACAGGCTGTCAGCTGATTGGTTGGTGATCACGTGCAATATATGCTTGTGTGTGCAGGGCAGACTGCACGCACACAGCAAATGCGCCTGCACAGAATGCATGATCGCCATGATCAATCAATGAATCAATCAATCAGCTGATAGCATATACAATATCGCGATCGACTGCATGTGGTCGATATTGAAATGAAAAAGCCACCAAAACGTTCAGAATTGAATCAATCGGCGATCGCGGACACGAACGGCGTTTGCTGGAACAACAACGTGTATCGCCGTCAGCTTGGCCTGCAGTTCACACAACCGCTGTTCTACGGCCACTTCTGGTGTGCGCTCGCTTCTGACAGTCCGTTGGCCGACGGCGAGGCGGTGCTCACCAAGGCGCTCAGGTGCTCGTTGTTGTCACTTTTGAGTGTTTGGTACTGCGACTCACTGAGATGCAGGCAGTTTCATGCTTGACGACGGTGAACAATCGGTGTGAAGTGACCCGTGTCGCTGAGATGTACGATTGCGTCATTGGGGCCATTTTATACTGCCGCATTACGCATGTGCAGCTGATTTCCGTTCGACGTTCTGCATACGCATTCAGTCCGCAGAACTAAAAGAAAGGACTATTCTTGTTGCTGTAGGATCACTTGATCTTCCCACGTACAATAAATGTTTGTTCTACCAGCACCCAGCACTTTATACAACCAATCGCCACACACGCAGGTTCTCGTCCGTGTACGGTGCGCATCTGTGGCTGTGCGTTGCGGTCAGCGTTGCCAGTGTGCAGCTGCTGCAGCGGCTCTGTGCGCTGTGCTTCTTCGAGCGCCTTGTCGAACCGCCGTCGAAACGCAGGAGTGCTTCAATAGAATCGTTTTGCGTTTCCTGTCAAACTTTCAATTACAGGCAATCGGCTGATTGGTTGGTGGTCACGTGATGTATGCTTTCTGTGCAGGACACGGAACTCCGCCTTCACAGCATAGAAAGCATGCACCACGTGATTACTACAGCAACCAATCAGCTGATTGCCTGTATGTGAATTTTTTAAGTTCGACTGTACTGGTTTATCCGATTGACACTAAAATTATAAACTATGAGCAACAACGATTCTATTGGAACTAACTCGGCGGCACGGACGATTCCCGACCGAACGCATACCGCCAGCTGCTCGTGATCTCTGCATTCGTGTCGCTTCTGTTCACCGGTCTTTACCGTACTGGCCTGCTGACGCATCTGATGACGCAGAAGCACCGGTTCTTGTACGAGAACACCGAAGAACTGATTCAGGAGTGGCGGCGCGGTTTCAAATTCAAACCCAATTTCAAAATTCATTTTTAAACTCAAACTTTTTTGGCTGAAAAATTGTTTTCAACGTGATACGAAATCAACCAAGCATCTCCCTGATGCCATGATAACCATGAATCAAACCATCTCCCTAATCGTTTTTTCACAAGCGACGATTTCGTGTTTCTTTTTTTTTAAACTGCACCGCCCTGATCGATCAGGCTGTCGCCAACCGACAAGTTGAACTATTGACGTACCGTGAGCACAGTTGGCTGCTCAAGATTCGTCGTACTGCCAACGCGGAGCAGTTCGGACGCGTCGCTGGCGAGATGGCGAACGCGATTCGCAAATCAGGGGCCAGCTCTGTAAAACATTGCAGTCCAACAGTGCCTGAAGCCTGAACGGCATTTCAGTTTCTCACAGTGAATCAGTTTGAGCGGAAAACCGGAATGTTTCATTTATCAGCTCAGTCAGTGGTGTGTAGCAGCACTATTGGACTGCTAAAGGCGGAAACACCATTTAGTTTTTCGTCCGTACGCACAAACGTCGTTCTAAATCCCGTACGCAAACTAATCGTGTCCGTAATGCATTAAGATAGCACACACGACACGACATTTCTAAATCGCGTGGCCATTTTTTACGTGTCGTGTCCGTGCGTACGCACAAAAAAACTATTTGCTAAACGCGCCTTAAGCTTTTATGAAACTGGGTCCAGGTCGGAGAATAAAAACGACGTCGGAGATGTCGAGCGGCCTGGAGCAGGCGAAGGCGCTCAATGAGACCGTGTTCATCGCTGAGGAGGCGGAGTGCGACTACTGGAAGTCGAAATACTGCGGTGTGAGAAAGGTGACGCCTTCCGTTTTTGTTTTTAAACTGCCGAAACCCGACATGGTTACACAATCCAATATCAATACCAATACATTTTTAAACCATTTAAACAATACATTTAAAGCATCCATTTCTATTAATTGATTCTTTGTCATCACTGCCAAAAATCTGTATTTCAATTCAAAAGTTGTATTGTGGATTTATTCAAACGTGTCCGGACTAAAATGACGTCATTTGCTTTAAAAACGCCCGTTTGTCAAAGTACATGCACTCAAATGTCAGTTTGATGTGACTGATTCGACATTCACCATTTGTTCACGGGAAGAAACCGGCTAAACGGAAAGTCTGGTTTGCTGTGAACGGCAAGCGCATGTTTGGCGGCACATGACGTCATTTCAATGGGACACGTTTAAAAAAATAGGTCATACATACAATGTACAGGTGTTATTGGTCGACTTCTTTCCACATTCGTGCAGCATTGCGCTAGCTCCATGGGTGCCCGGTGACGTCATCGAACGACTGAACGATGCAATCACTCGATACTACGACGCCTTTCTGGTTGGTTCATGGATCAACAATTGGAATAAGTTTGAATGTGAATCAACACGGCTTCATCATCTATCTCAATACCGTCAATTGTTGGTCAACTGCCGTTCCCGTTCAAAAAAATACTAAAAAACAACGTTGTTTGATCAGGCAGATTTTTTGCTTCTGCGACTCAGTGCGTTTTGCAGACGTAGAAAGTTAGTTTCATGCTTGCTGCGAAAATTAAAATTGCCTAGTGACTCGTTTCTCGGGTCACTTCGCCATTTTAGGATTCCCGCGTCAACCATGAAACTACTCACCTTTCCATGCGCGCATCGAGTCGCAGAACCAAAAGCAAAAAGATAATACGCAACTCAGGCGATTGAGCAGCGTTACGAACACTTGTACGCCGTTCGGGGATGTCAGTTGGGCGAGGGCAAACGGTTCGGGGGCAACGTCCAGCCAGACCAGGGACAGCTGCGCTTCCTGGCCGTCATGGACGTCATCGGTGTGTTCGGCGTCTTGGCGGTCGGCTGCTTGATTAGTGCGGCCAGTTTTGCTGGCGAGATCATTTTTAGTCACCATTTTGTTGACTGATTCGATGTTTCACGTTCAAATTCTAGTTTTTGTTAACTGATTTCCCGATTTTAATTTTTGTAGAACGTGCAGTATGGTTGAATAACTAAGACACTCATTATCTTTGCAATCAAGACGAGAGTTGCAGACTAGGCATTGTGTTTTTCAAGAGTGCCAGATTTTTTCAGTCGTGTGTGCATGCCGAACCCGCATAACTTTTCATTATTTATTCAGTGATATTTACAGACTGTAGCGCTGTTGTTATCAGCAAGTAGTTTATGACTTCACCGTTTTTAGAATAAGCTTTGATTTGTTACTCCACGTGTTTTTGAACGACGCATTCCGCCTTTTTTTAAAAAAATGTTCCCATTTTTGTTTTATCTCGCAATTGCAAGCTTACTGTTGTCACCGGCAAAAAGTAAAGCAAAAGAAACCATAACAATTGACCGTTATAAACCAAACTGGGAATCGCTGGACGCAAGACCGTTACCCTCCTGGTTGGTTTTCTACAAAATCAAGCTTCATTTTTTGAAAACAGAACCAAGAACCGAAGTCCAAAGCTGAACGACGTGCACAGGTTCGACGAAGCGAAGTTTGGCATTTTCATAAATTGGGGCGTTTATTCAGTGCCAAGCTATCGCAGTGAATGGTTTTGGGCATTATGGCAAGCATCGAAAGATCCAGAAGTCGTCAAATTCATGACCGACAATTATGCGCCAACGTTTTCGTACGCCGATTTCGCCAGCCAATTCACGGCCGAGTTCTACAACGCCACTCGTTTCGCGTGGCTCGTCCGCATGTCCGGTGCAAAGTGCGTTTGCTTCACATGCAGTTTTCGTTTCGTGCAAGTTTAAAATAACATTGTGCAAGTTTTCATGTGCTAAAGCAAAACACACCCGCGCGACCACGCTAAAAACAATTTCTATTTCCGTTTCTAAAATGTTCCGTTGCTGCACTTTTTCACAGTGAATCTGGTGCGCCGAAATGGTCGTTTGCTCGTTTTAGATTTTCGATAAAAATGCCGAAAACAGAAATGGAAACGGAAACGCAAATTTGTTAGCGTGTGACAATGTGGTGCAACGTGGTGCCAGTTGCTGCAACACGGTGCGGACGCTTGCTACATGTGCGTTGTGCTGGTTGGGCAGCCGCACCATGTGCTTTGTCGCACGGGAGCATGGCAGAAACCGAACGAACGCAACAACCATACCCCGATTCGTCAGATACGTGGTGCACGCAACGAAACACCACGAAGGCTACACGTTGTACCCGAGCAACTACAGTTGGAACTGGAACAGCATGGACGTCGGACCGAAACGGGACATCATCGGTATGGTCGATTGGAGTTTTGCTGAAAGGACATGCAGTGCAACTCTGAATTGCAGTCAATCAGCTGAATGGAGGCGGAGTTTGTCCTGCACAGAAAGCATGCATCACGTAATCACCAACCAATCAGCTGATTGCTTGTAAATTATTTAAGGTTCGACATTAGAAACATCATTTTTCGTAAAACGGCCAAAAGCTCAAAACAAACACAGAGTTCTTAACAACAGGAGAACTACGAGATGCCGTGAAACAAGTTGGCGGTGTCCGATTCGGGGTGTACTTCTCACAGTTCGAATGGTTCAACCCGTTGTATCTGGCAGACAAGAGCAACCAGTTCAAAACGCAGCAGTATCCCACAGTTAGCGTCTGTTCGAAACTGAGCCCACCACAAAGAAAACCCATATGTTCATATTGACAGTTTGAATGCAACACAGCTGGTCAGTATACCGCAAATGCGCGAAATCATCAATAATTATCAACCGGATGTGCTCTGGAGTGACGGCGACTGGGAGGCACCGGACACGTATTGGAATTCCACTGGATTTCTGGCGTGGCTCTACAATGACAGGTCAAGCGCTTGGATTTTCTTTCTTGGCCTCTTTTTATCGTAAAATGATGGCAACAATTACGGCGCGGTAGTACTTTCAATAATTGCAGTCCCGTGAAAGACACGATTTGCGTGAACGACCGGTGGGGCAAAAAGACGCCGGGAAAACATGGCGGATTCTTTGACTACTCCGACAAGTTTGATCCTGGTGACAGCCTGTTTTTTTGAACGTGTCAAAATAATATGACGTTGCGTGCTCAAATGCGTGCAGTTTTGACAGGAACAGCAACCCAGACCAGTTTCGTTTGACTTGTCTCTTTACATAAGGAATTATATGGTGAAGAAGGGATGAACCAAACTGAAATCCTGGTGCCGGTGCACGGACAATCGGGCGCTCTTCTAGTAAATCGCGTCATTTCTATTGGATGTGTTCGAATAAATCAACAACATTTCTTTGCCCGCATTGGTAAAACCACGCGTGCTTCAATCTCACGCAGTTTCAATGTTTCTCAGGTCATGTGATGCCGCACAAATGGGAGAACTGCATGACTGTGGACGCAAAATCGTGGGGCTTCCGCCGAGAAATGCAAATCGAAGACGTCCTATCCACGCACGATCTCTTGACTCAACTCGTTAGAACTGTCAGGCAAGTAAATATCGTGTGCTAATAGCTCATACGATACGCTTTCCAAATCACAGCCACACAAATTCACAC
The DNA here is from genome assembly GCA_030248135.1 of Theristus sp. LFF4_11. Classification (NCBI taxonomy): domain Eukaryota; kingdom Metazoa; phylum Nematoda; class Chromadorea; order Monhysterida; family Xyalidae; genus Theristus; species Theristus sp. LFF4_11. The sequence goes on along the minus strand of JASANC010000748.1, from coordinate 1,439 downwards.
AGACGCCACAGATATGGTATGTTTCTCCCTTGTCATTTTTCGCAGAATGCAGAGCACGCGAAACTTTGATTTGCAGCAAGAAGAACGAATAATAAGACACGGGTTTGGTTGAAATCAAATATCAAATCAAACACAACCCACATTTGTGGCGAATTATGTTTTTGTGCGGTACAACGTTACTTTGATTACGTTACAACAGTGATTCGTTCTTTCTACTTTCGTGAGCTCTATATTCTACAAAAAGAGATGCCTAGGTTCAAACAAACATGCCGTGTGGGAATTGCACAGACGTTTCAGTTGTGGCGGCAACTTGCTCATGAACGTCGGTCCTACGCACGACGGGCGAATCGTGCCGATCTTCGAGGAGCGCTTGCTGGCTGTCGGTCGATGGCTGCACGTGAATGGCGAGGCAGTGTACGCCACGAAACCGTGGGTGCACCAACACGACACAACCAATCCGCACGTTTGGTGTGTGTGTGTGCGTGTGCTTTGCAGGTGTTACGAGGTGTGCTCGACTGAGTGTATGAAAACATGCCACGAAACAATGAACATAGCAGAATGACACGTTGACTCCGCACGTTTGGTGAATAAGATTTCGACAGTCCAAAATGCCTCGAGTTGGCTGAAGTCCATAGGCCCATTCGTGCACGCGCCCGATGAAGCGTGTTGACGCGCGCTTACATGTTTTGATGTTTTGCCCAGACTAAAAGATCTGTCTGTGGCAAAACACCTTCGGCAGTTCTGCCTGGTGTCCGTCGCACTGACGAGCCAGGGGGCACCGCGGTATGCGTCTACCTGGCGAAACCGCAAACATCGAACTTCATGTATTACATGAACATGCGCATGAATGTGCGTGTGTTCTAAACCTGAAACGCGCTGACGCGCACTGAAGCTGCGTTGTTATTTGCTTCATGAATGTGTAGCGAAGTGACGCGCTTCAACCTCCATGAATGGCGCTTTAAGGCAGCGCACTCCTTTTTTAACATGGTGACGTTGCACACACGCACAAACACACATGCGATTCTACAGCAACACGCACGTGTGTGTTCGTGTTGCGGCTCGATAAACATTACTGTGTGTTGTGAACAGAAACACAAACGGAAATTACTGTGTCCTATTTTCACACAGGAACTGTAATAAGTGTGGTGCACCGGATTTTAGAGGAATACTTCGCAGGTACACTTCATCAGTCTCCGATCACCAGCATCTCGACGCTCAGCGCGCGTTCAACCAGCAGCGCACGGACACCGTGAGCGTGTATGCGATCATGCTGAAGTGGCCGAAAGACGACACACTCCGCTTGGCGGCACCGCGCGCCACCAACCGGGTGACAGCGATTGGGCTTCGTGAACGCGATTCGCTGCTTTGGGTTGCGTTGTCCGTTGAGTGTACTGCACTCCAGCAAAACTGACCCTGAACACTGTTTTGTGTGCAAATTA
>JASANC010000745.1:0-40821 GCA_030248135.1 Theristus sp. LFF4_11 | reverse complement strand
GGGAATGTTTTTCGAAATTTTTTCCTATTGATTGAAAAATTCCGATAATTAAAAGTGTAAGTAATTTTTTTTCGAAATCTAGGTGACCACCGGCCGGCAGCACTAACTAAACCACCGATCAAGTTGCCTGCAAAAAAACTGAAAATCAAAAATCCAAACCTGAAATAGTGGCCAGCGGCCAGCTCCTCAACGAAAAGATAAACACGGCGACGTGGCACTGGCAAACGCGAGAACACAAACAATGCAACAGCGTGAACCGCTTCTTCGTGTAAATGTTAAGTGTGGTCGGCGACCAGCGTCGGCTGACTTTTCGTTTTTTTTGTTTCGTTCTGTTGGATTGGATGGATGGAAGGGGAAACTGGAACAAAAAGAAACAAACGAACGAACTGATTGAAACTGAAAGGGATTTACGAACTTCGCCTTGTGAAGTTGCGAGCGTTTCACTGAGAAAAGTTCGGCCCTGTTTGCAAATCGCTTGAAATGATATCCTTTTCTGGAAAGTTCAGTTGCAGTTATTTAGTCTTCAGTTTAGCATTTGGCTTCGCCGACCAGAAATTAAAAAAAGAACGCTGCCGTGTTCTAAACAATTTCTTTTTTTAAGCTTTGACCAATCAAATCGCTTAACATGCAGCGCTCGTGTCGTTATTCGGTCTGACAACGAAATGTTTAGACACGTCGATTACAGTTGACCTATTTTGTTAACGCATTTTCATGTGCTGAATCGATAGCGCAGTGGCAGAACGTTCGCTTACAGTACGAAAGGGCTTATGGAGTTTACAAGTTCGCCACCACCCGCACAAATTTATTTCTCAATTTTCTCATTAGATTTGAGGTTTTAGAGAGCGCTGAAGTGGATGGTGGTGTTTATTTAACAAAGTTTTACTGACTTCTGTGAGAACCTTTGTTGTAATATAAAACATGAAATTCCGTTGAAAATGAATGATCACTGATCAGCAATTACAAACACGCTGGAAAATTTTGGGGGGGGGGGTGCGTAAAAAAACACCATGGTGTAAAAAAACACCATGCGATATAAAAACCATGTGTATAAAAACACCATGGTATTTTTCAAAATGGGAAATGCTAAAAACACCATGCACATAAAAACACCACAATTATTAATTCTACTGAAAATCACATGGAAACGACATATGTGGTCGAAAATTGAATCAGATTTGATGAAAACAAATTGAAATGACCACAAATGAATGTGGTTGTCATCGTTGAATTGGTCAGGTCGCCCAGATCACGATTTCCTCTGCCGATTTCGAGGATCGATGGCTCAATCAACTCAGCAGAGCATCCGAAACACGACCATGAGTTATTTGTGGTTGGTTTTTGTTTTATTCAACATTGCTTCGTGTGCAATGAAAAATTTCTTAAAAAAACACACAACACCAATTTATGGTGGTGTGTGATTTTTTCGAATTTCAGAAAACCGCCGAAACAAACCACAAACAACATATCACCGTGTTCCGGATGCTTTGCTGAGTTGATTGAGCCATCGATCGTCGAAATCGGTCGAGCACAGCGCCGGCAGAGTCGCGTGACAGGTCGGCGCACAAGAAACATGGCGTAAAACGCACATATTGCCAACACATAACGTTGCCCAGATCAAGATTTACTCGGCCGATTTCGACGATCGACGGCTCAATCAACTCAGCAGAGCATCCGAAACACGATGATGTGTCGTTTGTGGTAAGTTTTTGTTTCACTGAACATTGGTTGGTGTGCAATAAAAATTTGGTTGGCCTGTTGTACTAAAACAAACCACTGATGTTGGCAGACGTTGCCTAAACTAGCCCAAACCAAAACCTAATCCTAAAGCCTAATTCCAAGCTAAACATAATCCTGACCTAATCCTAACCTAAGCCAAGCCTTTTCAAGAAGAAAGATGTAAGAACAATTGCGTTTTGAACAAGTTCTTGTTGAGTGCGGAGCGTGTGCACGCGCGCTAGTGGATCATGAGCATGAGCATGCCGATGCCCGTGCGCGTGCGCTTTAGTAATGAAGCTTTAGGAAAAAAGGTTGTGAAAAAACACAAAACACCAACTTGTTGTGATTTGTGAGTTTTTTAATTTAAAAAAACCACCGAAACAAACCACAAACAACATATCACCGTGTTCCGGATGCTTTGCTGAGTTGATTGAGCTATCGATCGTCGAAATCGGTCGAGCACAGCGCCGGCAGAGTCGCGTGACAGGTCGGCGCACAAGACACATGACGTGAAACGCACGTATTGCCAACACATAACGTCGCCCAGATCACGATTTACTCAGCCGATTTCGACGATCGACGGCTCAATCAACTCAGCAGAGCTTCCGGAACACGGTGATGTGTTGTTTGTGGTTAGTTTTTGTTTTATTCAACATTGCTTCGTGTGCAATAAAAAAATTCTGAAAAAACACACAACACCAATTTATGGTGGTGTGTGATTTTTTCGATTTTCAGAAAACCGCCGAAACAAACCACAAACGTCATATCACCGTGTTCCTGGCGCTCTGCTGAGTTGATTGAGCCATCGATCGCCGAAATCGGTCCAGCACAGCGCCGGCAGAGTCGCGTGACAGGTCGGCGCACAAGACACATGACGTGAAGAAACGCACGTATTGCCAACATATAACGTCGCCCAGATCACGATTTCCTCGGCCGATTTCGACGATCGACGGCTCAATCAACTCAGCAGAGCATCCGGAACACGATGATGTGTCGTTTGTGGTAAGTTTTTGTTTTACTGAACATTGGTTGATGTGCAATAAAAATTTTGTGAAAAAACACAAAACACCAATTTATTGTGATTTGTGAGTTTTTTCGATTTTCAGAAAACCGCCGAAACAAACCGCAAACGACACATCATCGTGTTCCTGACGCTCTGCTGAGTTGATTGAGCCATCGATCGTCGAAATCGGTCGAGCACAGCGCCGGCAGAGTCGCGTGACAGGTCGGCGCACAAGACACATGACGTGAAGAAACGCACATATTGCCAACACAGAACGTCGCCCAGATCACGATTTCCTCGGCCGATTTCGACGATCGACGGCTCAATCAACTCAGCAGAGCATCCGGAACACGATGATGTGTCGTTTGTGGTAAGTTTTTGTTTTACTGAACATTGGTTGATGTGCAATAAAAATTTTGTGAAAAAACACAAAACACCAATTTATTGTGATTTGTGAGTTTTTTCGATTTTCAGAAAACCGCCGAAACAAACCGCAAACGACACATCATCGTGTTCCTGACGCTCTGCTGAGTTGATTGAGCCATCGATCGTCGAAATCGGTCGAGCACAGCGCCGGCAGAGTCGCGTGACAGGTCGGCGCACAAGACACATGACGTGAAACGCACGTATTGCCAACACATAACGTCGCCCAGATCACGATTTACTCAGCCGATTTCGACGATCGACGGCTCAATCAACTCAGCAGAGCTTCCGAAACACGGTGATGTGTTGTTTGTAGCACCATCACCACACGCAGCACCAACAGCAAAAAAAAATTTTGAACACGCGACTCCGCCGGCGCTGCGCTCAACCGATTTCTCCACGTGAAAATGGATGGAACTAATGGAAGCCAAACTCCGTCGCCGGCTTTCTGACTTTTCATCCAAACCACAGTTAATTGGTTGTGTCAATTTCAATTTGTCGATAAATTTGTGGGTGAACTGATGCAACATCAACACAACACACACGGCGGAAATCGGAGGATTTGAGGAGTTTGAATCATTTTCAAAATTCACAAGTTCATTCACCTCGTCGGCTGAATAATGAACGGATGCGACGCGACAACACAACTCCTATTCCTACTCCTACTGTTCCTACCAAGTTTCAGTGCACGTGACGGAAATAAAATTGACATGTGTTGATTTAAAATTAAGAATCAAATATTTGATATTTGACGAAGAAAGAATTCAAAATTTTTGTGAATGTGGAGAATGAGCATTGTTTCTGGCAGCGTGTTTTTTATGATCCTGCCGATTCAATGTTTGTTTTTCAATCACAACAGAAAATAATCGACTTTGAAGAACGTATGCTGAGAATGACACGTCACGGGATTAATAAACAACTATCAACTTTCGGATTCGCTGCCCTACGGGATATAGCGACCGCAGGCCACCGAAACCAAAAATCGGGCTAAGATCACTGGTGCTGCCTGGACAGAGCGGGGCTTGGAGGCTGTCCCCCTCACGTGGCGAGGGTATTGGTTCCACGGGATGGTGAGCCGTCCGTTCCCCAATCCCACCGGAGTTTGGTACCTTCGGGTTTCCGAAATCGGTGGGGGGCGTGCTTCAAATATTAAAAAAAAATTCAAAAATCTGGCAAATTTGAATGTGCTGTATTGACCCCGCAGCTCATCTCGTGATCTCGACATGTTCTGGAAATCTGGATCGACGAAGAAGGTTTGCTTTGTCCTTTTTTGTTTTTAAAAGCATTCATGAAGCATTTCTAAGTGACCGCGTGTTGCGGTGTCGATATGTTCTTTGTTCGTGCCTCGTGCGTGGTGTTTTGATTTAGCAAGTTATTGCTTGTAGATCAATCAAACAACTCTTGAAACTTGGCTGACCATTGTTGACAGTCGTTGAGATAACGCAAGCGTGTAATGTGCGTTGCGCTCTCTTGTTTGCTGTTGTTTGATAATGTTCTGAACACAACAATGAGCCATTTCATCTGCCTAGTGCGGTATGAGTTTGACTGAAAATACTGTCGGCAACGTGCCCTGGATTGAGCAAAGCAAAGCATAATGTCAAGCAAGCGGCAACAGTACAGAGGACAAACCATTGGAACAATGCTCAAGTGAAGCACAATAACGATCCCGTGAATCGAGATGAACACGAGCAGTTGCAGAAGGTGTTGCATGTGAGTGACCGCCGGGGGGAGGGGAGGGGTACAATTCCAGTCCGCTGATTCCGGACTGAAGAGTTCCGGCCCGCTCATTCCGGCTCGAAGAATTCCGTCCCGAAGAATTCCGGCCTGAGATAACTCCGGCCCGAAGAATTCCGGCCTGGAGAGTTCCGGCCCGATGAATTCTCGCGCCAGCACGAACAATATTAAACTACGCGAAGTGATTTTTTGGTCATAAATATCGACGTTCACATGTTACAGTGTATTTTCAATGATGTTCAAAAAATGCTCGTCTTGTTTGATTTTTTAGAAAGAGGAACCTTTTTTCCAAAATAATAAATAAAAAGATTGTTTTTCTTATCACGAACCAGGATTTGCGAACCATCAATTGTTGTGTTTTTTTGTCTTTCTTGGTATTATTTCTGCATTTTTTGACTTGCGTGATCTTGCTGGCTGGTTTGCATTTTCATTACTTTAGACGTGACTTTTTTCGGTGTCTCAAAAAAATTCAAGCAAATTTCGCTAGGTGGGGTGTCAAGCAAATTTCGGGGGGAGGCACTAGTGCAGAATTACAAGTTATTACGTTCAACTGTCTGGAAGAAAAAAACACAAACCTCAGGTATAATTCTGCACGGCTAACAAAGCTTCAAACTAGCCCTATGCTTTTATTTATTCACGACGTGAACATCGATATTTGATTATCAAAAATCACTTCGTGTGGTTAAATATTGTTCGTGCTGGCGAAAATTCATCGGGCCGGAATTCTCCGGGCAGGAATTCTTCAGGCCGGAATTTTTCAGGCCGAAATTGTTCGGGCCGGAATGAACGGGCCGGAATAGTACACGAGCCGTGAAAATGATCAATTTCGCTTTATCAAAAAGGCTTGGCTTAGGATTAGGTTTAGGATTAGGAACCTACAACGACTCATTGCAAGCAACCTCTGATTTATTTTGTGTTGGGTCATTCATTTTGTTTTGGGCCATTCATTTTGTCTTGGGCCATTTATTTTGTCTTGGGTCACGCATTAGTAAAGAGCGCCCCAATATTTACCCGTGGCATCGTCCCAGGCCGCGATCGTCCCAGACCGCGATCGTCCCAGGCCGCGATCGTCGGCCGCGATCGTTCAGGCCGCGATGGTTCAGGCCGCGATCGTTCAGGCCGCGATGGTTCAGGCCGCGATCGTTCAGGCCGCGATGCTTCGGCCGCGATCTAACGCACGCCGTTTGATTTCAACCAAATGCGAACGACACATCCCTTCTTATTACTGCAATTCAAAGCTTCGCATAATCGCATTCTACCGGTATGTATTTTGCGAGAAAAGCGACAGGTTTCATCACGATCAGACATTCTTTACGCTCTTGATTTCACATTAAAAAATTCAGATTTTTTTTTCCACGAAATTTTGTTTTCGAAAAATTCCAGATTTAATCCGGCACGTCACGTCATCGCTTATGCATCCGTATCTGTCTGAACCTCGACGCACGTCGACGTAAGGAGGCAGAACCAAGCGCGAGTTCTGAAATCCGATGTCGCATGACGTGACGTGCTGACGTGCCGGATTGCTCTTTTTGCAGCATAAACGAGCTTTGACGCGACGTGCCATGCCGGATGAATACGGATGACTGAAGAAGCCTTTGTCTGCATTCCCCGTCGGCCCGGCCCGTCTCCCTTCACCCAAGACACCAGCCAGCTATGCTATTTGCCACATGGCGAGTGGCGAGGGCCCGCTCTTTTTTTGTCGGAGTTTCCTGCTTTTTGCAAAACAAAATGGATGGATGGATTCAAAATATTATCTTTCCTATTAAACGTGACCCAATATGCGTTTGCACGCACAGATAGAGAAAATGTTTCATTGCTGCGCGGCAATATGAAATCAGCTAAAACAAGTGTTATGACGGCAGATTTGTGCAAGATATTTAGAAAAAAAGAATCAGATTTTTTTTCTCACCGAATAAATTTATTTCATTTCATATTCGAATTACGTTCGAGTGCAAAATAGTTTTTCAGCTGTGCGGTTTTTCCACACATCATTCAACATTTCTCCGCCTCCATTCAACATTCAAATTTGCCGGCTTCCGGGCCGGGACCGTCGAAAATTGACGGCTTACGGGCCGGCTTGGCCATTTTTATACATAGACCCCAGCAGTCAATTCACACAAAGTAACCAAAACATGGCACACCGCACACCAATCAATCGAAACATGATGACAATAACAGCTGACAAAAATTCATATCGCTGAATTATTTCAACTCATAGGTATAATCAAAAGCTGGCAACACTCCATTCAGAAACATTATCTTTTCAGCGTTCTTGGCTGACAGACGTGATCGGTTGCACACGAACACCTGCCTGGTTTCAGTGAACATTCGCTCGCTTGCCACGCTTGTCGGCAGCGGAGATAGGTACTTGCGAGCGATTATCGACAGATGGGTGTATTTCGGCGCTTTCTGCTTTCACAAGTTCAGCTTCGGTCTCTTACGTCTGCTTCGATGAAATCTTCGGACTCGTACCTGTTCATTTCGCGTGCCAGTTCGTCAGCGAGGTTGGTTTCGCCTGACGGGTGGCGCGGTCGTGCAGCGTGAAACTCGACGCCTCCGAAGAAGCCAGAGCCAGTCGATTTCTTTTTGGCTTCGGGCTCGCGTTTACTGTTCAGCTCCACGAGCTTACCTCTACTTCCTCCTCGCTTCACCCACAGACAAAACCCTTTTTTCAATTGAATCAATCTAATCAAAGTTTATTTCAACATGAATGAAGTTGAACTGAATGACCTCATTCGCAAATGACTCTGCACAGACAGAACATAAAATACCGCAACGCCGCAAGATCTTCTTCACTTGGGCGCACGCGCACTTTGCATCCCCGCATCACTCACACTCACTCCCAATCAGCGTGCAGAATTGCGACTCAGCTCACTTTTTGCACACGTTCAAAATCAAATAAAACGCGGCTGAGCCGGCGAAAATAACGGCCGGGCCCGGCCTGGCAAAAAAAAAATTTTAATTTTTCACTTTCTTCAACGCTGCAGGTGGTATTCTGGATTGATTTATCGACTGTTTTCAGCCTTGGTGAGTGATGATCGACTCGCGCATTGAAGTACCTGAGCGTCGCAAAGGCTAGTTCAACAAATTCCGATGTCGCTAAGGTGAGATAGAAGCAGAGAACTCACATTTACGCATCGTTTTTCAGGATCTCGAAAGGTGGAAATTGCACTGTCTGCCACTGCAAGCGTAACATCGTTGGTTGCTCGTTGCTGTTTCGCCTCGTGTCGTCAGCATGATCACACCGGTTTGTTGTGGAACTTGTTTCCATGTTATTTGAGGTGAATTGAGAGGCAAAACACGAGACGTGATGTCGTCGGTGGGAAAATGGGGTCGCCGAAACCAAGTCTGAAATTTTCACCCTCCTCCCATATGAGTGGGGGTCATATGGTAAGTCGGTGGCTCCTCAGATGGTGATATTCGGACTCCCTGAAAAATTCTGAACAACTTTCATTAAAAAAAAAATTAAAAAAAATTTTTTTTTAAAGAAAAAAATAGGGAATTTTTTTTTCTTGACATCTCTAGGCCTGGCCCGTCAAATTTTGCCCGGCTTCCTGGCCGGGCCCGGAACCAATTTTTCGCGCCGTGCTTCCGGTTTTCGGCTTCCGGGCCGGGCCCGTCGGCATCCCTACGTTGCGTGCTTTAAAAATATAAACAAAGCAAAAACTTTTGTGAAACCTACCGTCGAATTGAAGAGCTTAGCATTATCATTCAGAACCAAAGCCAATTTATGTAGTTGAAGTTGATGTTGAACTTGAAGAACTGTCACAACATCACCACCACATTGATCTGTCGCCACATTTATCAGTTGGATCAATTATCATTATCGGTGGATCGGTAATATTTTTAAATTTTTTTGATTGAAAAGTGAGCGTCAAATTGGCAGGATCCATTAACTACGATGTCACTGCTCAATCCAACACCCATTCTTCAAATCATTGATTGATTGTCCGCAAGCTAATGCAAGCAAATTCAATTCAGTCAGTCAGTACCAGTAGATATAATAAAATCAAAATCAATGAACGTCGTCGTTGACAACTGACAAGTGACAACAACTCACAGATTCACAATCCGAACGTTCCGATCTCTCGTCGTTCCACTCCACGAATTTAAAAACGTTCATTCAACTCAACTCAACCGATTCATTCAAGAGCATGACAAACTAAACTAAAGAATGGATTTTTCTTTTCACTACTACCGTTGTTCGATAATAGAATTTCATTTCAATGGACTGGCTTCCGTCCGTATTAGTGTTCAAAACAACTGCGCTGTGAGTTTTATCATCCATCCAATAAAATAAGTGAACAAAAGATTTGAAATGGAACGTTAACAGACGTTCACAACGGAACACAACATTTACCCAGTTTAAAGTTGTAGGGCAACCAATATAAAATAATTTTTTATTAAAAATAGCTACCAAAAAATACTCTTATAAAAAAAGCCCCCCCCCCCCCCTCTCTCTCCTCATCCCCCCCCCCCACCCCCCCCCCCCAAAAAAACTTCTTCAAAACCCAATTTTTTTGACCCTTTCCTTCTCCAAAAGGCTTGGCCTCCAGAGCAGTAGCCCTACAGTGGACCCCCCCACCCCCGCCATAGTTGTTCCAGAGCCGGGGGGTTGGGGGGGGGCGATATAGATAGCTGGAGCAAATTTTCCAGATAGATAGCTGGAAAATTTTGGGGGGGGACCGCGGGGTAGGGTTGTTAAAAAAAAACAAAAATCGTCATTTTTGTAAAAAAATTAAAAAAAAAATTTCAAAAATCAAAGTTGTGCTAAATCAATCAGGGAGTCCGAAGAACCACATATGATATGCAAGCGCCTCCCGAATGACTCCCATATGACGGAACTTTGCAGATTTTGTTTTGGTGACCTCAATTACCCCTTTTCCAAACCGTCACCATGCCTCTTCTTGTGTTTTGACCTCCAAAACGTCACTAATTGTCCCCAGCTAAACTAATGCTAAAGTGAAGACAAACATACCGCCTTGAAATTCGATCAATTCTTCTGATGGTGTTGCGACGACACGACACGAAGCAGCAAGCAACCAGACAACGTAGCGCTTGCAAACGGAGCAGCGAGCACAATCGGACGCTCTGCGAGGCGAATCGTCACCTTATCTGCATCGGAAATGGTAGGCCAAGCTTTGGGACGCTCAAAAACTTCATCGCAGATGTTGTCGTAGCCTAAAATCAGTCGGTAAAACGGCCCAAAATCGACTGCTAAAGGTTTTACGAGGTATAATCAAAGAAAATTTTTGTTGAACTTTCGAAAAATTTTGCCAAAATTGAGGTTTTCAGAGCATATTAGAGGAAAATTTTTCGAATTAAAAAAAAAAATCGGCATTTTTGTTTTTTTTAATCACTTTAAAAAAAAAATTTTTCATTTTTGTTTAACAACCCTAGGGGGGCATGTGATTTGATTTGTATACATACTTAAAAGTGATTTTTTTGATTTCTGATCAGTGGTTGCTTGCGGCCTTTAACAAAACCACGGAGGCAACACGGAACACGGAGGCTGCACGCTTAACAAAACCACGGAGGCAACACGGAGGCTGCGTGTAGCTAAAGTGACCCATATTTTATACGCACACAACACCGTGCGCACCTTTAACAAAACCACGGAACACGGAGGCACGCGGATTTGGGGAGATTTGGGGACAGGACAAATCCGTCCCCGTCCAAAAAAAATCGTTTTTGTCAAATAAATAAATAAATAAATAAATAAATAAAGGCGCAATAAAGCAAAGCAAAGCTAAAAGTCAAAACTAGACTTCAAGGATTACGGTAGCTCTCCAATGGGTCTCGACACGATTTTTTTAAAACGTCCCTGATTGCCAGCAAAAGCTACTCTATTGGTGGACACCGTTCATATGATTGCAACAAACAGTCTTATGTTTGAAGTTCGGGCACACGGGTTACGGTAGCGGTAGTTTTGGGTCTTGACACGAAGTTGCTGAAAACTACTTTGTTTCTTGCGAATAACAGTTGAAACATTTAGAAACATGCCGCATTATCACAGAGCGTCAAAAATCGGATTTTAAGGAGTACGGTAACTTTGCTGTGGGTCTCGACACGATTTTTTAAAAACGTTCTTTTATTGCCAAGAACTGTTACTAGAATGGTGGATACCGTTCACATGATTGCATGAAACAGTCATATGTCTGAAGTAAGGTCCCACGGGTTACGGTAGCTGCAGTTCGGTCTTGACACGAAGTTGCTGAAAACTACTGTGAATAACAGTTGTTTCTTGCAATCATATGAACGGTGTCCACCAATAGAGTAGCTTTTGCTGGCAATCAGGGACGTTTTTAAAAAATCGCGTCGAGACCCACACAGCAGAGTTACCGTATTCTTTGAACTCAAGTTTTGACATTTTGTGAAAACGCTGCGTGTTTCTAATTGGTTTCAACTGTTATTCGCAAGAAACAAAGTAGTTTTCAGCATCATCGTGTCAAGACACAAAACTACCGCTACCGTAACCCGTGTGCCCGAACTTCAAACAAAAGACTGTTTATTGCAATCATATGAACGGTGTCCACCAATAGAGTAGCTTTTGCTGGCAATCAGGGACGTTTTTAAAAAATCGTGTCGAGACCCGTTGGAGAGCTACCGTAATCCTTGAAGTCTAGTTTTGACATTTAGCTTTGTTTTGCTTTATTGCGCCTTTATTTATTTATTTTGTTTATTTGACAAAAACATATTTTTTTGGAGGGGGACGGATTTGTCCTGTCCCCAAATCTCCCCAAATCCGCGTGCCTCCGTGTTCCGTGGTTTTGTTAAAGGTGCGCAGCGTGTTGTGTGCATATAAAATATGCGTAAAACTACAAAGCTAAACCGGAGCTGGAGCTGATCCCTGATCCCAATGTTTCACCCCTTCAACAAAGCTGTCAATCAAGGCACTTTCACTTTGTTAAAAAGGCTTCACTTAGGATTAGGATTAGGTTTAGGATTAGGAACCTACAACGACTTCATTAGGATTGGGATTGGGCTTAGGATTAGGAACCTACAACGACTTCATTGAAACCGAACTAAACAACAAACCAGACTGTAAACTTGGCTTTGGTTTAGTAATGTAGGCAAAGCTAAAATATGGGTCACTTCAGCTGCACGCAGCCTCCGTGTTGCCTCCGTGGTTTTGTTAAGCGTGCAGCCTCCGTGTTCCGTGTTGCCTCCGTGGTTTTGTTAAAGGCCGTTGCTTGCAATGAGTCGTTGTAGGTTCCTAATCCTAAACCTAATCCTAATCCTAAGCCAAGCCTTTTTTGTAAGGTGAAAATGATCAATTTAGTTTTTGCATTTTTTTCTTTCCTGTGTTAAAGGGCAGGGGCCACCGCTACTGCACATGCACCTGTTTTAATAATGATGCATTACGATGTGATTTTGGGGGGGGGCGGTCAAAATTTTGAAATTAGATAGAATATAGATAGATAGCTAAAACGCTAAAAAGCTATAAAAACAGCTAAATAATGCTTAAAACATGCTAAAAATCAAGCATAAACGCGTATTTTAACTAACATTAGCGAAATTTTCAAGAATTTCGAGCAAAAATGGTCAATTTTGGTCAAAAATTGACTCATTTTATGTCTTCGAAGACAAAAATTTTCAGACAGATAGCTGGCTGAGATTTTTTTTAGATAGATAATAGCTGAGCCAAAAAAACCTTTCTGATAGAGATAGATTCGAAATTTTCGAGACAGCCCCCCCCCCAAGAACAACTATGCTTATGAAGCTTTGCGGAAAAAAATTTATATGACAATTTTTGTTTTTCTTGACAATTCTTCGCGAACGCGAATCACGAAATTTATTGCGACACGTTTCCCCTCCCTTCTTACTTGATTTCCGTGGGCCGGCCTGGGGATGCCGCTCTCCGTTGCTCTTCCTTTCCCATGGTTTTAGGGGGGGTGGCACGGTGCCCCCCACCCGACGGTCTCTGGTGCTCTGGGGGGGGTGTAACGTTCAACATAACGAATTGAACGCTAAAAACCCGTAAAACAGCTGAAAATTTCAATTGGTACCGGATCGACCGAGTACCGGATCGACCTGGTACCGGATCGACCGCCCTAGAAAATTGCCAGGTACCGGATCGACCGGTACCGGATCGACCTACAGCCTCGAAGGGCTAATGCTTGTGGTGATCCGTTGCTACCGTTTTGCGTTCTTTCAGGATTTCTTTTGTTAATACGTCAAAAACTTCAGAAGCCAGTCGCGTTTGGTCTTGTGCACTGATATTGTGAGGCAATTTGAATTCGTATCGTCGATGAAGTGGATCAGTTGTTTTGTTTTGAACAGTTTTGATCAGGCAGTCTTGAGTTTGATTCTCGCCAGTTATTGCAACGTCACAAACTTGTTTTGATAAAAAGTTCAAAGGAAAAAAATTGTTTGGCAGTTTTTTTCAGATTCAGAGTAGTTCGGATCGGACACTGGTGCTTGCTTCGTGCGTGATTCTTCCTCGTCAACACTCAAGTCTCAGCGTTCATTGTCTGACTTTAGCGTGCGGGTGGAGCAAATTTGACCGAAATAACCTGGACGTCTGACCTAAATAAGAAGAGTCGTTATCGTCATAAACGCGGCGCGTCGCGATCGCGACATGGGAGCATTATTGGCGATTCCGAGCTTGGGAGCGACGGTAAATTTTGTCGAACACTTCTGGACTGTTCTTTTTATTACTAAGATTCCGTAAAAGATTGGCGTATCGAACAACGACTTTTGTTGCAGGCAGCCTGCTGCTGCGGCAGCGCCGCCGTCTCACTGTTCTGCGCCGCGTGTCCCTCATGCAAGAACTCGACGTCGACGCGTCTGATGTACGCGGTGCTGTTGCTCGTGTCGACGATCACCTCGTGTGTCATGTTGATTCCGGCCGTGCAGAGCGCACTCGGCAAGGTCGGCGGAATTCGCCTTGAAAGTCATTCTATGATCCTAAACATTCGCATCTGTAGAATGGAGAAGAGTCGCTTCGCAGCATCTGGATGCTTATCCACTCAATTTGCCTGTGCAGCCGTGTTTCATTTCGGATTGCGTTGCGATAATCGGTGATTGTTGTGGTTTTGTTCAGGAGAGCTGGTTCTGTCAGTTGGCGAGTCAAGCGGACATCGAGTGCGAGCGCGCGTCCGGCTTTCAGGCCGTCTACCGCGTCGGCTTTGCGACGGCGGCGTTTTTCGCCATCTTCGCCGTGCTAATGATCAGTGTGCGCTCGTCGCGTGATTTTCGCGCCAAAATTCAAAATGGGTCCGTGTTGTCATCTGTTGTGTTGTCCATCTGTTGTGTTTTATTAAATTTTTGGTGTGCTTGAAAAAAAAATACACGGTGTTTTCATTCGCTGACAGGTTTTGGTTCTTCAAGTTTCTGATCTTGATCGGCCTGTGCGTTGGCGCGTTCTACATCCGTGATTCGCGCTTTTCGGACGGTTCGGCCTCTTTTTTTTATTTCACTTCCGTTTTTTTAACGTTTTTGCTTCTGTTAGTAGCGTGATTGAAAAATTTGCCGGGCTCCATAACAGTTTGCAGTAGAAAGCGTCTGTCTGTGAAAGCTCCGTAGTTTCCCACAAAAATAAAACGATAAAGACACATTGCAGTGTGGATGTACGTCGGTCTACTGGGCGGTTTCCTGTTCATTCTGGTGCAGTTGGTGTTGATCGTGGACTTTGTGCACGGGCTCGCGGAGGGATGGGTGGATCGGTACGAGGAGACTGAGAGTCGCGCCTGCTATTTCGGTTGGTTTTGGTTTTTTTTTGTTGGCGGCTGTGTCGATTCGGCGGTTGATAATAGCTACAGTTTTGGTGATTCGGCTGGTCACAGTTCGCTATTTTGAAAAGCGACTGAAGCTGTTGAAAACTCAATAAAATGTGATGTGAGTGCGTTTTTTTCTTGAACTTTTCGAAGTTTGTTCCGTCGCAGGCCTGCTGGCGTTCACGGTGTTCTGCTATGCGGTCGCTATTGCCGGTGTGATCTTGATGTTCGTGATCTATGGAAAGGTAAAGTTGGCTGTGCGCTGATAAACAGTTTGGAAGACTGTTCATTCGGTTGTTGTTATACACACAGTAATATTGCACAAGCAAACGCAGATTCAATATTACTGCACTTTACCTGTTGTCGTGGCGTGCGTTTGCTTGCGATTGTGCATTGAATTTTCAAAACTCGGAATTCAAACTTCATCTTCACACCAACTTCAACGCCAGCACCGTAGCAAGACGAGATGCAGAAAAACCGAGCACTGACAGTGTGTATTAATTTGTGATTAATGTGTTCTTTCCAGAGCGGTTGCGCCATGAACAAGACATTCGTGTCCCTTGCGTTGATTGGCTGCGTTGTCCTGTCCGTAGTTTCAATTCTGCCGAAAGTGCAAGAGCGAATGCCCCGCTCCGGCCTGTTGCAAGCGTCCTTCATTTCGGTCTACATCGTCTATCTGACGTGGTCGTCGTTGCACAATCATCCTGGTGGGTGTTTCGCTTTTTTATTTGTGTTGGTTGAATTCGTCGCTGATTGGCTGTCTCGTGCTGGCTGGTGTGGCCAATTCTGTGCCACTTTCACACGGAACCAACGTGTCTGCTGATTGACAACATCGAGTTCTGTGTGCTTGATTAAAATAATTGTTGTGGTGCATCGCAGATCCGCATTGTAACCCGTCGTTGTTCAATATCAGTTCGTCGGCGACCGATGGGAAGGACAAGGTCAGTAGATGCTGCAGAAAGGCGCTCCAAAACAGTCGGATCCCGTTTGTTATCCCTCTAGTGGAGACCAAGTGACTGATTGTTTTCCTGTCACAGTCAAAGGCAATTTTTGTGCATTCAGGATCCTCAATGCTATTTTCTGATTGGCTGCATCAAGGTGCTTGAACTGATAATCAGGGAGCGTAATTCAAATGCAGTCAGTGCAGTTCGAATGTAAATTGTGGCTCACTGCTTGTGCGTGATTGCTGCAGTGGCGAGCAACGATGTCGATCTATAGTGGATATTCAAAGATTTCTTTGAAATCATTTGCATTTCGCCATCGCCAGGCAGGCACATGTCACTGCTGCGCATCATGTACACCAATTTTAGTTGTACGCACTGCTTTCACGTGTCATCGTGTTTGCGATTGTGCACTGCATTCGAAACTAACTCCAACACCACGACACCACAGACCTCAGCAAGACGAGATCGTTTGAAATTTTCTTTGCATTGTTTGTCAACTTCAGTCGTACGCACTGCCGGGCGCGAGTCAAACGATCGTGACGCTGTTCATCTGGTTCGCGTGCGTGCTGTATGCGAGCATTCGTTCGTCGTCCAACACGTCCGTCGGACGAATCACGGGCGTCGAGTCGACGACCCTGCCGAGCAGCAGTGGTGCCTGTTTGCGTTTCACTTTTTTCTTTACTTTACAGTCTAACTCAATAACATATGCTCTTTTAGCGGATTGGTTGGTGATGATGCAGGCATTCTGTGCAAAAACCAACGTTCGACGGCTTCACAGCAATTCGATGCACAGAATGCATGATCAGCAACCAATCAGCTGGTTGGATATGTTATTGAGTTAGACTGTGAAGATAATTTTTTTTGCAACTTGGTGCTGGCCGCTGATTTGTTGGTTGTTTTGAATTTCGATTGCTGATTGGTTGAATCGATGCTGCTACTGATCTGGTGTCTACCAGCAAGCTAGTTGTCAGCTAGCTGAGGGCCACAGCAGGCTAGTTGTCTGTTCAACCGGCTGGTCTGGCCTCTGTCATCGCACCGGCAACGTTCCTGAATTTGCGGTTTTTACTGTCGACGTTTGTTTTTTCTAAACGGTGGTTTTTTTTTCTCTGGAGAATTGTGCTTGCTGGTTTTTTTTGTTTTTAAAGCCGATGACGAGACATTTCTGAAATACTGCTGTTTACGTTCTGAACATGTGTTCTTGTTGACGTCGATTTCTGAGGCTCGAGCACAAGGAACCAGCTTGCCGAATGCATACATTTATTGGCGTCAAGAGATGCGGCATCCGATGACCTATGAGTTTCGAATGAATGTATCCATCCATCCATCCATTTTATTTCGCTAAAAAGCAGGAAAGAAACTCCGATAAAACTGTATGAACAGCGTGTATAGTTCGGCGATCCAATGATGGGAGGGACTGTGATGTTGAAGTTGCCTTCATCATCGAGACATCTCCATTTCAGAGACGGTCGATGAGGAAGCCGGCGAGGGTGGCGCCAAGAAAAAAGTGCACGACGACGAGTCCGGAGCGGTGGCGTACAGCTACAGCTTCTTCCACTTCATGTTTTGTCTGGCGTCGTTGTACGTGATGATGACGTTGACCAGCTGGTATCAGTGAGTCGCTGGTTTTTTTGGTGATGTTTCGCAACTTGTTTGGCATTGCATCTCTGTGCGTTCAGTAGGACGTTGCTTGTTTATTGTCATGCTGCTGAGTTTTGATCTCTTCAAGGAAAACCGGTTTTGTAATATTAGCTGATTTGAATGTTTTATGCGTTGATTGATTGATCAATGCCGATACAGCCACCGGTTCTCTGTGGAGTGGAACAACTCTCACGTCCATAATTCGCAGCAGGCTGCGGACTACTGTCTACTTTATGGTTTGTTTGGTCGAAATTTCCATCGTTTTTCTGTTGTTACAGGCCAAGTGAAGCGGATCTGAACAAGCTGAACTCGAATCTGGCGTCGGTCTGGGTGAAGATCGTGAGCTCGTGGCTGTGCATGGCCGTGTACATTTGGACGCTCGTGGCGCCCATTGCATTCCCGGATCGCGAGTTTTGAGAGCACCTAAAGAGCTCTCGTTAGAAATGGCATGCTGGCTGCGTTACGTTGGTTTTGCTTTCTTTGGTGATCTGTCGCTGGTTTGGATTCGGAATTTGAGAGATGTTGAGTGCGTGCATTGGACGCTGATGCTTATGTTATTTTTTGTACCTGCTTTTTATTTTAATCCATGTTATTTGAGTCATTATTACCGCGCCATTATTTTATTTTTCGTTAGCTATTCTCTCTGTATTTTTTTTTGTTTGGAGAGAGTGATGGGAGAAGCTGAGGTTAATGCACGTGCATTGAGACAGGTAAACTGGACATGTCGGATAAATTCCTGTGCACAGTCAAACTGAAATCATATTGAGTTTGTGCACTCTGGCATTTGAATCTCGCGTGCTGATTGGTTGTATTCAGCTGGTTGGACGAATCAGTATGACCATTTCGAAAGCACCCAATCGTCCGATTTACTATGATTTTCAGTTTGACTGTCTTACACATATTTTATTTGCTTGCTTATGCTAATTTTTAAAACCGGGTTTATCAGATACTTCAAGTTATCAAAATTAAGACACTTCATAAACCAATTCTGGATAAAATCTGTGAAAGTGTTGCAGAACAATTTGCTGGTGTAAAAACTGCTGGTTTGCTTTCAGTTATTATCGTTTCTATTTTGTACCGTCTTTTCAGTCTTGTAATTGATCTATCCGCTTTAAAAGAAAACACGCACATTTTTTTGTGTTGCCGTTTTTGTTTCAATGTTTATTTGTTCATTTGTATCGGAGCTTTTGGTGACTCGGTCGTGGTTCGGTCGTGGTTGGACTCAAATTTATGTGATTGCTGATGATGGGTTGCTATTGGAGCAGAAATTCAGAATCGGTTTGATCGTTTGTTCTTGTATCAAGCGTGTATAGTGTGTGTGCGTGTTTTTTTTCTTGTGATTACCATCTCGTATGTTCGTCCAGTAACATGTTGCATAAAATTTCATGTGTTGTGTGTTTATGAAGCGGTGTACTTCATTGAAAAACACATCTTGTCTAAAGTATCGATGTTTACTTGCACTGCTGCGTACGCCAGCGGCGCAGTGTCTACTTTCACATCAGTTTCTGAATGTGCATTCGATGTGTTCGCGCATTATTTCTGTACGCGTATGCTTGACGGGGAAACTCCCGCATTCGAAACGTTGAAATCACTCTGCTTATTGGTTTCGTTTTGTCGATTCCTCCAATCAGCATGACGAATAAGTTTTTCCTCGTTGTTTTTTGCAGTCGAAAAAAGCGTTCCAAAAACAATCATCGAAACGGCGCGAT
The DNA here is from genome assembly GCA_030248135.1 of Theristus sp. LFF4_11. Lineage (NCBI taxonomy): Eukaryota > Metazoa > Nematoda > Chromadorea > Monhysterida > Xyalidae > Theristus > Theristus sp. LFF4_11. The sequence goes on along the minus strand of JASANC010000745.1, from coordinate 21,935 downwards.
GTCGCTGAGCATTGAGAATATGGAACGCTATCTGGCGCCCGTCAACCCGAAGGTCTATCCGCATCTGACCGTGACACTGTTGGGCATCGGTCTATTCTTCATGGCGTGGTTCTTCGTCTACGAGGTCACCAGCACAAAGTACACACGGAACATCCTCAAGGTCAGTGCGTTTTTTTTATTTTCAAGTTTTAGCATGTGTGTGATAGTGCGGTGGCGCGCAAACGCTGATGCACCTGTGCCACCGCGGTTGCGGCAACCCGCACCACGGTACCCCACACCGTCGCCCGGCTTTGGTCCGCAATGATTCGCCACATTTTTCTATTCGAGATCAGACCGGCGATTTTGGGAATGGAAATTTTGAATTGGGAATTCAATTCTGGGAATGGAAGGAATGGTGCTGTTCTTGCAGGAGATGCTGGTTGCGCTGGTGGCAGCAGTGTTCATGGGCTTTGGCTCGTTGTTTCTGATGCTCTGGGTTGGCATCTACGTATGACCCGGCTCTCGGGGACGTTTGGGTGACCGCTTGGCTGTTGTCGATTTGTCGGTGGACTCTTTTTGTCATCGGTGATTGTTGAGGCCTTTTTCTGTTGGTACTTTTGTGGTGTTCATCTTGAATGGAAATTGCGATCGATCTTATTCCATTCCTGTCGGTTAGTACAGTTTTTTGTCCATTGTTGGGAGTTTTTTTTTATTGTTGACTTTTTGGTTCTCTGTGTTATTCGTTTCAATGTGCGTGTGATTGATTGGCTGTTTTGGAGCACCATTTTTTTATTGCGAAATGTTTTTCTTCAGAAATAGTCACATCGGACTAGCAGGCGGCTGAACAAAACATTAAAACAGACAAGTATTTTCAGTAACGTATCCAACAAGAGAACTCGTACTGCACAGAACGAAAGAATTGGCACAAAAAAATCACAAATTTGCATCTGGAACACGCTCACCTCAATCAACCTCACTAAAAAAAGAACGACTGGTAGAAAAAAGTTGTTGACACCATCATGAAACTAGAACGGGCTTTCGTGGTGAATAAAACGTCACTAAACTAAACCGAAAATACCGTACAAACTAACAAACATGTTTCTCGAAAGACTAACAACAAATGGAAAACGAATTCGGCTAAAGAATTTTGGTGTGAAGCAGGATAAGAAAAATGAATAATGTCTCAGTCCCGCCTTGCTGCAGTAACCATCGTAACGAAAGTACAAAAACAAACGGTACTGTGAATAAAACTAAAAAAGTGCAACAAAAGTATCGATAGCATTAGACTCGTAAAGGCCAGATCAAGATCAAACTCATGTCACAGACGTGGGCAAAAATGAAAAGACAACTGACAAATGCAGACACATTATGAGACCACACAAATGCGGATGCGATTTCAAAAAAACTAACGAACGATTTCTAAAACCAAAGAAACACGTAAATATTATTGGATTTTTGGGTTCTACGACTCAATGCATTTGCAGACGTCGAAAGGAAACTAGTTCCTATCCTTATGTGGCAATTCAAAAACAGCCAGAGTGACGCGGCCCCTTATGGAACTCGGGTCACTTAAGCAATTTTGAATTGCCGCGTCATGAGCGATAGTGTTTTTAACTGTCTATGCGCGCATTGAGTCTCGGAACCACAATAAAAGATGCCAGCTTTTTCCTTTTTCCTCGAACTGTAAGAAACGTCAACCAAACAAGAAACAAATCGTAAAACAATAATCTGTCGAGGAACGCAATGTTTCAAATGCTGACGACAACATCGATGCCTCTGACTGATCTCACCAAACGGCAAGGAGGATTGGCAAACATGTATTTTCAAATGGTTTATATAAACTGGTTTTTATTGTTTTTCGTTGCTGACGAAATTCAAGAGCACCCAAAACTAAAATCTTGGGACAATACGTCACACAAAAAGTCAAAATATCATATGTGAAAGCTCTGCGGTTTTCACTGCTTTTAAGTCGATTTTAAAAAAAGCCGGTTATTTACCATTGCCAACCTCAAAATGACGATAAACATTACATCTTTTCTTCATTTTCCCTCAATCAATACAAAAAATCAACGACTTGAACACCATTTACAAGGTAGAAAACTCGCCACTAAAAATACAAAAAATAATAAATAGACAATACAAATCTGGCACATGAAATGATAAAAGTCTAAAGAACAACACTAAAGCCGCTCAAAATGCGACCAGATTCATCGACGATGGCATGCCACTGTGCGTGTTCGGGTAGTCGGGCGCGTACGGGCCGAGTGGCTGCTGGTCGAATAAAACCGGTGGACCTGCGGGTGCACCGGGAAAACAATATTTTTTTCTTAATTATTCGCGCACCGGTTCCGGAAACCACACGGTACCAAACTCCGGTGGAAACAGGCAAGTCTGCCTCGAGCCCAATTTACCCTCGGCTCTGGAAGGAGCAGAGACCATTAGAAGTTATTGGCCACTTTAGTTTCGCCATTTCGTGTCTTGTCCACAGCGGGGTTCGAACTTTCCACCTACAGAACGGTAGACAGAAGTCGAACAAAAAACACCACGAACACAACTTGCCAGGAAGTTATGTTATTCTTTGTTCCGATGAAGGGATAATAATAAAAAAAATGAAACTGAGCAGACACACCCATTGGATCAGCGGCGACATCGCGGTCGCCGCCGCCGCCGCCGATAACACCGGCTTGCTGTTGGATTCGTTTCAGCGCGCACAGGTCCAGCTTCTTCTTGGTCGATCCGAAACGCGTCAGCGCAAAGTCGCCGGCGGAGAACTGCGGAAAATCATTCGGCGTCGCCAGCTGGAAGCGCCAGAGAACGCCGCCGTCCGCGTCGGTGCGGCCGCTGACGCTGAGCGCGCTGTCGAGTGAGGACGCTCTGCAATGTGGCCAAATGAAATGTGATTGTAAAGTGTAAAAAAACTGTTTTAATGAAACGTTTTTATGAAAGGTTTTACGTTTCCTTGGACAAATAGTTTGTTTCCAGAAAAAACCAACCCCGGGGGAAAGAAAATGTAAACAAAATGCATGGCACAGATAAGTGGCTGAATCAGGACGATAGTTTTGATTAAAAATGGCTTGAATCCAACTGAATTGATCGCTCTTTTAACGGTTTTATAAAACCACGCACAAAATAATCGTAATAATAGATTGTTCAGACATTGTTCAGATGGCAAAACGGTTTGGTAGAAATGATTTTTTATGTTGGACCGGTTTTTTCCGAAGAAATTTCTTTCGATGCCATCTTTACTGTCAAACAGAAATGATCCATCTGCATCATGAAAATTTCAAATGCCATCCATGCACAATGAAGTATGATGTCATTCTCGCGTCACTTAACGACAGTCACTGTCAATTAGATTGAATCAACCAATTTGCATGATGCTTCTCTGCATTTCGGCCTGGCCAACATCAAATGCAGAAGAGGGGTGGCCTCATCAGTGATGAGCCCCTCTTGAACCACTTGAGATAAAAAAAAACATGTGCAATCTAAAACCAAGATCTCATGAATGTTTACAACTTCACAGCCAATGCAACGCACTTATTATTATTATTGGCGGCGTTGTTTCCGGCCGACTGTTCGTTGTACATCACCTGCGTCTCAGTCGATGCGCCCGCGCGGTACGTCACTTCCCTTGCGTCCACAAAAACCTCCAGCTCTGCTGAAGAAATTCAGTCAAAGCCTCAGGCAGGATTTTAGAGTTTACTCCATGAATCAACTTTGAGGAAGTCACCACAAATCATAACGGTATGCGTACACACGTTGAATGACGGGAATTGGTTTGGTGGGAACACAACACTGAGACGGTAACCGATTTTGAATTGGCATACAGTTCACAGTTGCACCAAATCAATTGTACCAATTGAAATTGAGTTTTTGAGCTTGAGGCAAACATACGAGGCAAATGTTTGAGTATTTCGCGTGGGTCAAGTCCGGAGGCAGCGGCCGCGACCGACACCGCCGGGTCGCATTTCTCCGTGTCGCAACTGAAGCAAAGTGAATGGCACTGTTGTTGTTGCTGTTGGTCGCTCCTCTTCTGTTGACATTCGGAGGAACCAGATCGCGACAATGGAGGCAACGGCACAAACGGAAACTCCTGCGGATGAAAGCGTTGCACTGCAAACAATAAAACTGTTTTTGGGTTATCATACAACCGATCAAGTTTCCTGCAAAAAAACTGAAAATCGAAAATCCAAACCTAAAATATTGGCTAGCTCCTCAACGAAAAGATAAACACGGCGACGTGGCAAACGCGTGAACAGATATTGTGCTACAAACAATGCAACAGCGCGAACCGCTTCTTCGTGTGACATGTTAGTGTGGTCGGCGTCGGCTGACTTTTCGTTTTTTGTTTCGTTCGGTTGGATGGATGGAAGGGGAAACTGAAACAAAAAGAAACAAACCAACGACCTGATTAAAAAGGGTTTACGGACTTCACTGAGAAAAGTTCGGCCCTGTTTGCAAATCGCTTGAATTGATATCCTTTTCTGGAAAGTTCAGTTGCAGTTATTTAGTCTTCAGTTTAGCATTTGGCTTCATAGTTGTTCCAGAGCCGAGGGGTTGGGGGGGGGGGCCGATATAGATAGCTGGAGCAAATTTTCTAGACAGATAGATAGCTGGAAAATTTTGGGGGGGCCGCGGGGGGGCCATGTGACTTTGGGGGGGGCCGGTCAAAATTTTGAAATTTGATAGATAGATAGCTAAAACGCTAAAAAGCTACAAAAACAGCAAAATAATGCTAAAAATACACTAAAAATCAAGTATAAACGCGTATTTTACCCAAAATTAGCGAAATTTTCAAGAATTACGAGCAAAAATGGTCAATTTTGGTCAAAAATTGACTCATTTTATGTCTTCGAAGACAAAAATTTTCAGATAGATAGCTGGCTGAGAAATTTTTTAGATAGATAATAGCTGAGCCGAAAAAGCCTGTTTGATAGAGATAGATTCGAAAAATTTTTGGGGGGGGGCCGCCCCCCCAGGCCCCCCCCCTAGAACAACTATGTTTGGCTTCGCCGACCAGTAAAAATTAAACAAGAACGCTGCCGTATTCTAAACAATTTCTTTTTTTTTGCTTTGACCAATCAAATCGCTCAACATGCAGCGCTCGTGTCGTTATTCGGTCTGACAACGGAATGTTTAGACACGTCGATTACGGTTGACCTATTTTATTAACGCATTTTCATGTGCTGAATCGATAGCGCAGTGGCAGAGCGTTCGCCTACAGTACGAAAGGGCTTATGCAGTTCACAAGTTCGCCTCCAACCCGCACAAAACATGTATTTCTTAGTTTTCTCATTAGATTGGAGGTTTTCAAGAGCGCTGAAGTGGATGGTGGTGTTTATTTTTAACAAAGTTACTGACTTAACGATGTAACGATGTAACGATGTAACGTTTATCTTACCAAGGTAGTGACACGATGCCGAAGCATCGAAATAGGTAATACCCGTTAGTACAAAATACAATGAAACAATCAATAACATCACGCATTCACCACCATACGAACAAAACACGATGAACTGACTGAGCTGACTGAGCTGAGGTTCTGAGAATTTGAATTTTGAACTTTTTTCAAAACAAGTTATCAATCACGAAAACTGTCACACACGACGAAACATTAACAAATAAAATAACTAGCGAGAATCAAACTCATGACTGCCCGGTCAAAACTGTTCAAAACAAAACAGATAATCCACTTCATCGACGATACAAATACGAATTCAAATTGCCGCACAATCTCAGTGCACAAGACGAAACTCGACTGGCTTCTGAAGTTTCTGACGTATTAACAAAAGAAATCCTGAAAGAACACAAAAGGATTAGCAACGGAACACCACAAACATTTTCCGACCACAAGCAGGGCAATGTTGGCAAGTTTAGAAAAAGTTGAAGTGAAAGGGGACATTGAACACAATGTAATTGTTTGTTTGTTTTTCTTTTTTTTCTTTTTTTAAAGCAAGAATGTTTAATGGACCTAAGATCAATTTATCAATTCGCAAAGTTTTTCTCAATGGGAAAGGAAGAGCAACGGAGAGCGGCATCCCCAGGTCCACGGAAATCAAGCCAGAAGGGAGGGGAAACGTGTCGCAATAAATTTATGGATGAGTTGAGATTCGTTTGCAATAAGCCTATTTTTGAAAGAAGAGGTTGAGGGAGCTGAGACTGTGTCTTGATTCAGACTGTTCCAGAGTTGGATGGTTCGCACGGCCCAAGCACCAGCTCTAATTGACGTCTTTACAGGCGGTGTGTTCAGTTTATGTTGATGACCTCTAGTACCAAATTCCCCTTGGTGAACCTCAAAGAAGTCTGATAGATTTAAGACATAACACTTTGCATTGATAAATTTGTAAACCATTACCAGGTCTGACACAATTCTCTTGAATACAAGTGAACTTTGCTGCAAATCAATGAGCCGCTGGGTGTATGATGTTTCAAAATTTACACCTTCGAGATACTTTGTGAAACTTCTTTGAACGGATTCCACTCTCTTCAAAAGACCTACTTGAGACGGAGACCAAACCGAATTGCAATACGAGAGCTTGGTTACAACCATCGCATTAAATAACTTCATTCTAGCTGTTGTCGATCTGGTTCTGAAACACCGTTTAATGAGGCCCGCCATGCTCTTTGATTTGCCACAAATTTCAGATACATGATCAGCGAAGGATAATCTCTCATCAATTACCACTCCAATATCTTTGATCTTACTGACATTTTGCACGGATTTTCCACCAACAGTGTAATTGAACTTTGGGTTACGAGATGGATTCAAGTGTAAGCACACGGTTTTTTCCGCTGCAAGTTTTAGTTTATTTATTTTCAACCATTTCTCAATTGCGATCAGATCATTCTCGATCAGAATTTTATCTTCCACACTTTCAACTTCTCGATAAATTTTGACATCATCAGCATATACCACAATATTGGAATGAGTGACACATTTCGGGAGATCGTTGACAAACAGAGCAAAAAGAATCGGACCCAGAACCGAACCTTGCGGAACCCCTGACGTTACATTCACAAATTTAGATTGAAATCCACCGACCCTGACACATTGAGTTCGATTCTCCAGATACGCTGCAATCCATTGAACGAGAACCGCATCCAGTCCTACTTCGTTTAACTTTGAGATTAATACAGCGTGTGAAACTGTGTCAAAAGCCTTCGAAACATCAAAGTAAATAACATCAACACCTATACCTTTGTCCCAGCTTAGAGTCCAATCATTCATACATTTCAGTAATTGTAGCTCAACACCGCGCCCTGGAAGAAAGCCAAATTGATTGGGTGAGAAAATGTTGTTTGTGATACAATGATTCATAATTCTGTTCTTTAGAATTCTTTCCATCACTTTACAAACGCTGGAGGTTAAAGACACCGGTCGGTAGTCTGAAAGTACACTACTTCTGCCTTTTTTGGGTATTGGACAAATAACGGCTGTTCTGAATTCCATAGGAACTTCTCCCTGGAAAAGCGAGACATTAAAAATCGCTGATAATGGTTCAGCCAAAAATGCCGACAGTTTTTTCAAAAATATGTTTGGAATTCCGTCTAACCCAGCTGCTGATTTGTTTTTTAACTTCATCAAATATTGATAAACAGTTACTTCGTCAATTTCATTAACATTTGATTTCACAGTAGTCGACCTCATAAATTTTGTTTGTACCTGATTTTCTTTTTTCCAGAAACACGGATGCAAACTGTGAATTCAGTGCCTCAGCTTTATCTAGATCAGAAATGATGCATTGGCCGTTTTGCCCGCGTAGTGCGGGTAACGTTTTTTTATTTGATAACTTTCGTTTAACAAATCCCCAAAACGATTTCGGATTTGAATTTTTCAGCACTATTTTTTCGTAAGCCACTGCCGCTTTACATTTCCGCCTATTTATAAGTTTGTTTACCGCCCTTAAAGACAAAAAGTTGTTTATGTTTCTCTTCTGCTCATCTTTGTGTTTCATTCTCAAACGTTTTCGCGCAGCAAAAAGTCTTTTGAGCCCTGGTGTTAAGGTCATGACGGTTCCTAATTTATTATTTATCTTACCAATCGGGACAAACAGCTTTATTAATTTTCTGCAGATTTCAAGAAAAAGGCGGTACATTTGACCAGAATTTGAGCAAGATCGAAAAATCCAAGACCAACTTTTTCCAGCTTTCGTCTTTTTCGTACTTTCAAAGTCACGCGAGAGATAAAAATCACTGAGGCATTTCTTCATTTGTCCCCATTCAGCTTTTGCAAAATTTTTGAACTGTCTGTTTGGTAAGACAGATTTAATTTGAAGATTAGTTGTAAGTACAATCGATTTATGATCACTCTGGAAATCAACCCCACCAAATGGCATTTCTACACAAACATCCACAACCATTTGGACACAACTGACAAAACAAAGGTCTAAAAAATTGTCTTGCCGCGTTGGCATATCTACCAATTGATGCAGGCCCACATCATTGACAGAATCTTGAAATTCTTTACTTGCTGTGGAAATTGATTTTGGCATATTACCGTTTTCACCCCATGTCAGATCTGGCAAATTAAAGTCACCAAAGAGAAATACTTCCATTCCCTTTTCAGTTAAACACTCAATTTTCTCCAAGAATAGTTTCCAATTACTAGAATTTCGACTTGGCGAACCAGGAGGACGATAAACAATTCCCAGGCAATAACTCGTTGTGTTTAGAAATAATTCTAAGGTAAACAACTCAAAATCTTCGCAGCTGATCGCTAGGTCAGGAACCACAGCAGCCTTGATAGTTTTTGGAACCAGACACAAAATCCCACCTCCACGTACGCCCCAACTTCGATCAAATCTAAACACTTGGTGACTATCATTTTCAACCAAAAGTGAGTCCGAAACAGTGGAATCCAACCAAGTCTCAACAAAAATATAAACTTCCGTGCGAAACTTTGTTAAAATAGAAAACATGAAATTCCGTTGAAAATGAATGATCACTGATCAGCAATTATCAGATAAAACACATAACCCTTTATAGTTGCCCTGGATAATTTGTAGTATCAGCTGATTGGTTGCCTGAAACATCAGGTTCAAAAAAAGAAAATGGAATGGATATTTTCTTCTTTAGCTTTGTGATTTCTGTGCGTTTGTGTAAGCTGACAGTGATATTTTCAATAAAAAAACTTGTTTGCGGTTTTTGAGATGAAGACAAATCACAGTTTTCATGGCAAAAAACTTCATAGCGTGCATACGGTTAAAAGCAGACGTGTTTTGCTGTCAATTCCTTCTTCCAAGAAGAACGACGTCGACGGCCTTCGTTGTTCTTTCTTTGGTAAACTGACAATTCGTTTTGAAAATTGCTTATTTTAAATGATAACTCCTCCTTCAACTTCAACATTTGTTTGCAAAAATGTAAAAACTGTTTACCCAATCCATGCGCGCGTAGAGTCGCACAACCATAAATGTAGCACTTCGGATCGGTTTTTGTGAATAGTTATTAGAGCCTGCTGGTAGAGTTCACAACCAGTTTGCGTGAAAAAAAGAACATGAAAATTCTTAGTCCAAAAATCTGTTTGTTTCCAGAAAGTGCAACTGTCGGTGTAGCGTTTCGACTGCCAGCCCACTACTGTATGAACTCTTTAGTTTGTTTGAGGACACACTCAAAAAATTCAATCAGTAGTCTTCGCTCTTATTTCAAGATTCTTCCGGATTGTTCCTGTTCCTGATTTGTCAAAGGCTACGAACTCAACACTTGCATAAAACAGCTTGCATCTGCACTTGCATCCGTACAACTTTGCCCACAACAATTTTATACTGAAGTCATAATTTCAAATTCCTGCTGAGTAGCTGTTCCAAAAACGACAATGTGTTTTGATTGGAATATTTGCTAAATTTTGTTGCTCAACAACACTTCCATTGTCGCTGGGCGCGCATGTGGTTTTTGCGTAAACCAGTAAAAGCCGGTCTGCAGCCTTTCTCAACTTTATCGACAGACCCGCTCCGCACCACAGAAGCATTTTTCGGTCGGCATTTTTTTAGAGGCTGAGCTTCCAACAGAAGCAAGGTGGTAACAACAGATGTTAGCGCATATTCGTTTGTGTTTCATTTCATTATGTTTTGCTGACGCCACATTGTTCTGTGCACATTTCATCTGCCCTTGAGCGCTCGCCGTTTTTGCATTTCTTTTTTGCAACAGGCGTTAAAAAACATTTAAAAAAAAACAACAGCACGTGAATTGTAGTATTTCTTCGTGGGATTTTTATTTGGTTGGGTTATAAACGGATAACCTCTTGTTTTGGTAAGCGTCAGAAATGAAAAAATCAGTCTAAATGACAATGTATTTTTAATGCTCAAACTAACACTTGGTTCCCGTTGTTTCGTCCCGGATTATTAGAATTTGAATGCAACGGTGAAATTCCAAACGTTGCTAACACTGTCTGTCACAACAACAGCCTAGCCTCACTTCAAAACTTGAAGTTACTGACTTTTTTATTTGTTTTATCGTTTGATAATCGATCAATTTTGACACCGTTTTGGTTTATTTTATGCGGGCAGTATTCAAAATACCGTATTACCTCTAATAAACCCCCATGGGGGTTTATTTCTTCAGCGACTTCTGGGGGTGGGGGTTTATTTTTGGGGGGGGGGGTTTATTTTTGGGGGGGGGTTTATTTGGAAACCATTTTTAGAGGTGGGCAAAATGGCAAAAATAGCTTCCATGGCAAGAAGGAAGTCGCAGAAACTTCTACTCTACATAGAAATTTCCTTTTACAACAGCCTTTTGTAACGAAATTACCATTAACTCATTCATTTGGGGCCTTTGGTAGCACAATTTCATCATTTTCACTGCAACCAGCCACTGAATTCATTGTTTATGTGTATGTTTTTCTGGGTATGTGTTTCAAACAGGTTTCCAATAATCCCCCATGGGGGATTATTTTTGGGGGGGGATTATTTGGAAACTTGCCGAGGGGGTGGGGGTTTATTTTTGGGGGGGGGGGTTTAATTTTGGGGGGGGGTTTAATAGAGGTAATACGGTAAGAGACAAATATTTTTCTGACTCCTCATCTGATTATTCAACTTCTACTAAATCGTTTGCTCATATAACAACTCATCGTTTTAAACCTGCTGACCTGACACCACAGATTTGAATCAGAGTATCTGGTGTAAATTTTCAAACAGACATCATTTAGTCCTAAAGTCGAAAAAATTGGCTCGTGCGTTTCACTGAGAAAACGCCAGTGTTCTCTGGTTCGTAAGCCCGTTGCTGAGTCCGGTTTTCTCACAGTTTCAATGTGAAACTTTAAATAAAATCAAACTTACGCTAAAAAAATCACCGTTTTCGTTTCCGTTTTTTATTCCGTGTCGTTTTTTTTATCGAAAGCCTAAAATGAGTAACGGACCATTTCTGAGCACCAGACTCGCTATGGAAACAGTCGAAAAATTTCCAGTCATGTGCAACATCGGCGGCGCGTTTTGTCCACGTTTTTTGAACTGTACGCTGATTGGACAGAGGCCTACTAAAACGCGCAATTGTGAACACATAAAAGACACTGATTCCAAAATATGAAAAAAATAAAATAAAACCAACGGAAATCATAACGAAAGGTCTAGGTGGAGAAACCCTATATTCTCAATATTCATACAATACCTGGCAGGTTTCGGCGCTTTAATTCAAGACCTGACTTGATGTTGTGTTTCACTTGAATGACCGTGAATGAATGTTTCCCTTGGGGTAAACTGACCTGACTTCAAGTTTGTGTTCGGTTTCACGCTGATTACTGAAGATTGCCAAATTTCCCCTTTGCGCTGACGCTGAGTGACTAAAAAACCTTATGCCCGATTTATTTAAAAAAAAATTCTTTTTCAAGCTTCAGCCAATCAAATCGCTTCACAATGCAGCGCTCGTGTCGCTATTTGGTCTGACAACGAAATGTTTAGACACGTTAACTACGGTTGACTTATTTTGTTAATTCATTTGTGTGCGCTACATCGATGGCGCAGTCGCAGAGCGTTCGCCTGCAGTAGAAAGGCTTACGCTGCTTACAGGTTCGCCACCCCCCGCACAAAACATGTATTTCTCAGTTTTTTCATTAGGTTGCGGGTTTTCGAGGGTGCTGATTTCGGTGGTAATGGCTGTTTTTGAAATTTTTGTCTCCTCAACTGATTATTCATCTAAATGGTGTTTGCTTGTACAAATCCCAGTATTTGTATTGACTTTGACTCTACAGATTTGAATCAGAGTATCTATTGTATCTCCAAACAGACATCACATTATCTTACTTCTAATCACCTCAGGCACCATCACGATAATAGGCTTAGTTGCAAAGTATGTTTTTCGTGTCATCCTAGTTGTGCTAAAGTTCCGAGTTAGTGTGTGTGTTTGTTTGATGACGCACATCGAGGGTTGGGCGGTATGATGCTATCAGTTGCACAGCTAAACAGCGCTCATCATTTTTGTGTATCCACCCCAGCCGTGCGACAGTCGCAGGTTTTCCGTTCGCGCTGTAAAACACAGACGCGCATATTCCAAAAACGTTGTTTTGCTTTTTAAAAATGCCGAACCGCACCACACCACAACACTTCATCAGTCTTTTTTTTTCAAAAAAGGCTCGTTTCGCTGTTATTAAACGGTGCGGTGGGAACATTCGCTGTTTGGAAATGGATCTATCTTCTTCTCGTTGAAGCAATCCGCCCAACGTATATCAATGTTGAGCGCTTGAAATTTTGAGCGTTTCGCAAACTTTAACACTTTTCTTACGTTTTTCTTTACTGGTTGAAATGTGCCTTTCGGAAAGTTGAAACTTGTGCGTGTTTGGTATACAAGTGCTGAGGGTCATCATCATCGCCCACCGCAAAGCTCCTGTTCTGTTTTGCTTTGTACGTAAACCAATTTTCCCCGATAGTGAACTCTGTTCCTTTTGATTTTTCATTAGTTGGCGTTCAGTTGGCGGTTAGTTTGACTAGTCATAATTTTTTTAACATGCATCGAAATCTTTTTCAAAAACACCTGTTTTTTAACCCAGCTTAATAAAATCTCACGGGCCTTATCAGAGAAAAAGCGATGTAGTGCAGGCAGGTACAGGTGCAGCAGGTTTCTATTAATAAATATGCTGCATGTCTTGCTGTTGGTGTACGAACGATATGCAGTTGAGTCAGCGACAATAAAATTTTAGAAGTTGCTATGGAAATCATAACATGTGTATCGTTTCCTAAAGACTTTTTTTAAAATTGTCTCTTGCAAGAAATTGTCGCCGAGCCGACGTAATCAAAACCATGTGAACTGCACGAACATTATGATGTGCACTCCTAAAATAGCTCATTATTGCGATTATAGTGTTCTAAAACGCAGCTTTTGTTTTTTTTTGCCCGACAATTTTTAGCGAACAAAAATTTTTCAGTTGATTCGTCAATATAATCAGGCATTATTCCACAGCAATGCTATAATTTTCAATATGCTCGGAGCTCCACGGAACCGTGTTCAAATAACAAAACCAAAATCAGCATTGACCGGTGATTGGAGTTGAGTTAGCAAACCCGGACGTTTGTGAAAAGCGGCTCCATCAAACGCACACACTCGCATAGACGCCCATATGAACGATGGCCGATCTTGCATCGCTCGACCGACGTACGGTGCTGGAGAACTCGATGCCCGAGGACGATCCGAACGGCAACGTGAACCCGCGAATGGGGCAGAGCGTCGAACGCTGGGGCCCGCGGCACGTCGGCGCACGCACGCTCGCCAACATGTACAGCACTGGTGAGGCGACATTGATGCTCATTGTGTTGGTGACAGCCGATCAGCTGAACGGTCAGCCGTTTGCGTTCTAGGCGGCGTGTAGACTGAACGGACAGTCATGAAGCAGTAAATAGCGACACCTCACAGCTATGTTTCAACACAGCTACGCGTCTTGAATATTGCTTCATGAGTGCGCCTTAAGAAATCATGTGCATCGGAAAATGAAAAAAAACATAAACTGTATTGGTGGCCTGCTTTGACCACAATTGGCACCATAGCCAATCATTGCTGAATTTGCAAATGAAGCGACTTTTCTTGGAGTTCTTGCAGAAAAACGAGTGTCCGAGTGGTTTTTCGTGTTGACGGGCGCTACACTGCTACTAACCGACCTGTGCTTTCTCATCTGGCGTGTTCATCTTGCCAAACTCGAGGCGATCCTCATCGCTGCAAGTATCAACTGTTTGCTGTTAAGGAAAACTGAACGCGCTTTTTTCAAACCAAAAACATTGGTGTCGTGTCGAGAATGTTCAAAACAAGAGATGTTCAGAGCGCTAAAAAGATGCGTGAACTTCGTTCGTTCTCTGTTTCAGTCGGCGGTATCATAACGGCGGACTTTCTCAGTGGACTCGTTCACTGGTGTTCGGACACGTGGGGCTCTGTGGAAATGCCTTTCTTTGGAAAGGTACGCTGTGATAACTAATAATCGCATTTTTGTCAACGCTGAGGAAAGTAACCTTCGATAGTCAAATGGTGCAAGGCGCTAGTAGACGTGGCTTCGAGGTCACAAAAACTTTTCGGTGATTCCTGCATCTCATTTCGAAAAACAAAACATAATGAACTGAATTAAAAGTCGAAATGAATGAAAAACGGCCGCAGAATTTCATTCGTCCATTCCGCGAGCACCACGTCGATCCGACCGCCATCACACGGCACGACTTCATCGAGGTCAATGGCGACTCGTTCATGTTGTGCGTGCCAAAACTGGCGCAAATGGCGTACGTGCACGCCACTTATGACGAGCCGAGCATCGCCAGCGTGTACACGTGGCACTGGTACTTTCTGCTCCTGGCGTTCTACGTATGCATCACAAATCAGGTGCTGTTATGTTGCTTTTGTGTTGTTTTATTCGATTGTTTTTGCTGAGAAAACCACGCGTTAACGGGCATTCCTGAAGAAGTATTCAGTGACCGCGTAGCTATGCTTTAACACAGTTACAGGTCATTAAAAACTGCTTCGTGAATGGCCCTTTACATTCTGAGTAACACAGCTTCTTGAACATGAAGATTGGTGTTCTGTGATTTTCAAAATGCGACGTCGCCAACTGATTTGAACACCTGATTAGTAAAAAACTTTTAGTTTCGCTGATTTTTTTCTGCTGAGCATATCTTGCTTCAGTCTCATTGTTTTGTTGACTACTTGGTTTTTCTTTGCATGATTTGTAATTTGTAACTCAATTCATTTAGATTCACAAATGGTCGCACACGTATTTCGGCCTTCCAAAATGGGTGGAGTTGCTGCAGCGCTTTCATGTCATCTTACCGAGACAACACCATAAAATGCATCATGTGAGTCTGCTTGAAATAATTTGAAAAAAGTCTGCTTGTCAATCATCAAAGTTTGACCATCAACCGAACTCTCAGTGTTAGCCAATAAGCACATTTCAGCAAAAAGTGTCAACAAACTCTCCTTAACGTGCACAATTTTCCATTATTATTTATTCAGGTAGCCCCGCATGCGGTTCACTATTGCATCACAACCGGCTGGTGTAACGTGCCGCTCGACTGGTTCGGCTTCTGGCGGGCCGCCGAGACGATCGTGACCGCCGTGAGCGGGCAGCGACCGCGCTGCGACGACATGAAATGGGCGTTCAAGACGCAGTCGCGTCTCAGTCAATACGGACAGGTGAAACGCGACGACCCTCTGATGATGGTGAACAGCAACGAACGCAACGAAAGGTGGCTGAACACTGAAAACACTGACAACAACGAAATCTCCTCTTGACCCGCTCAATTCGTGTGTTTGCCCGAAAACGTCTCACCTGCATTATTTGCCATAACAAAACAAACCTGCACATTATATTTTGAAAGAAACACGGTGCTGTGTGTGTCGTGTCAGTATTTTGTGATGATTAGTGCGACAGCTCCAGTATCAATAATACTGTACTCGAGACTGTTTTTGATACAAAATTCCCAAGCCAAGGGAACACACCGGCTGACGGATTACAGTATTTGCTGGATTGTCGCGAGTTTTTCTGGCTCTCTCCCTGTGATAAACGATGAGGATTTTAGTTGTTTGATAATTGTTTGTGATCAACGAAACGAAAGTGTTGGAAAAAAATGCTTTTAAAACGTTCAGTCAGACGTACTGAGTGCGGTGTTTGTCTGCAATATACTGTATTCTGGGTCTTGACACGATCCAAATCAAGCTTGGCGTCTCGTTCAATTTATTCTCGTTGAAGAATTCTGTATTCAACTGAAACTTTAAAAAAATGCAGAATATAAACGGTTGGAATTTAAAAACAACAACACTTTTATACACACAAAAGAAGAAGCCAAGAAAAAATGACCAAGGAGGTTGAAGTCAACCGCCGAGTGAAATAATGCCAAAGGAAAGTAGAAAAGAAGAAACCAAGATCAACAAACAAAACATCATAATCAACAACATGAACACAAAAGACGTAAAACAAGTGTCAGTGTCCTCCATTTTGCTCCAACGAAGTTGATCTTGAGGCTCCCCACGGAACCACACGGTACATTTGTACAACAGCATTTGGGACTAACACATGTCATGATTAAATGCGGACAAAAACAGTATCAGAAAGTGGCGCGAATAAGAATACAACAATGTACACGCTGAGACAGCAATATTTTGAAAAAGACAAAAGACGCCGGTTTTGAATTAAAGTTTGAAATTCATCACAAAAAGTACCGAATGACTGGCGGGCGTGCGCATCAAAGAAAACGGTAACAAGTGTCAAATAAAACAGTCGAAAATATTGACAGTGAGGAAAGAAATGTATTCAGAGATGTTTTTCAAAACAACAGTTCAACAATTCAAACATCCATGACATGACACTGCTGAATGACTGAACAATTGCTTATTGTGCATAAAATTTGATCACTGATTCTGCAACACGTATGTCACATATAAGTCTTCAAATTAAAAATATTATGTCAAATGTTGAACAGCAACAAACTCAATCAAAAATGCAAGACCAATACAATTACAATTCACTTCAATACCGGTGTCAAAAACAAATTTAATTTTTCTCACACAAAAGATCGCAGTGATTCTTAAAATAAACAGGAAATAAATTTGATACGGATACAAATGGAACATTCACAAATGCACACAAAGCTGTTGCCGTCTTATCAATAACACTGTTTTAGATTCCAGTGAGAAAACCTGTTCATGACGCAATGCACGCTTTATAACGGTGTGATACCGAAATCAGTCACAAATTCTCATGATCATAAATGAACGAAGCTCTGCAAGTCCGAATGTTTTTATCAGTCCGAGCATCCGCAGAAGGAAGAGTTTGCACAATCCATTCCACCTTATGTCCACTGGCAAATTCACCCAATCACTGCGGCTCCACTCAATTCACCAATCAGCGTGCGGCTGCCGGTGTTCCTCGATGATCTCGGCGAAGATGTCGAGGAGACTGCGCACGCCGAGTATGTAGCCGTGGTCGACGCCACTGTGCGCGCGGTCGCATCGAAAGCCGGGAAAGGTCGAGTGTTCGAAGTCGATCATGCGCACGTCGACACGGTCGAACTGACGTACTGCGGCCGGGGGCGGAGTCGGCTCCGCGCAGAGCACGTCGTCGAGCAGGTGGTCTTCGTCGTGCAGTTGCTCCGTGTCGAGGTCGCTGACCAACAGCTCGTCGTTGTCGTCGTCGTCGTCCGACTCGTGGTACGCGTCGTAGATTAGCAGCAGCGAGCTCGAGTAGAAACGGTAGCCGATTGAGGATTGGAGAACCTGGAATACGGGATGTTCGCTGTTAATGAAATAGTTTGAAACCGAATACAGTCGAACTCTAAATTCTAGGGAATCAGCTGATTGGTTGGTGGTCACGTGCGTGCATGCTTCTGTGCAGAACGGCAGACTCCGATAGACGACGCTTCACAATAATTTCTGCACAGAACCAACCAATCAGCTCATTCCCTATAATTTAGAGTTAGACTGTAGATGCCAAGAATGCTCATGTTAGTAAAAAAACACCAGTTGACTGAACCGAAGTGTATAAAAACACCAAATTCTACAAATGACGTGTTGAAAATGGTCCCGCATTTTTCTGTCGCTGGAATCGAACAGAAAATTGCATTCTTTAAATTTTGCCAAATGTTACATCACCCAGAGCAGCTCAAATTGCAGTGCGCGTGACCAACAGGAAGCAAACACTACTATATCAATGTTTGCTTTTGTCACTTGATACCAGCTAAAATGCCACAAAAAAGAGCAGCTGAAAACAAGGAAAAAAACAAACAAAGCGAAACTAAACAGCGCCCGTGCGCAGTTCGACGACGCTGTGCTCCCAAACTTTCCAGAATGCAGGCACAATGAGTACTTGCTGATGTGGCACTTTTGAAAACCGAATTTCCCACACCACCATTAAGATCGTGCCTAACCTTAAGCAGCTCGTTCAGATGCCGCACAAAGATGGAGCAAATCTGCAGCTGATCTTCGATCGGACGCGCGCACAGGAACAGGCGCATCTGCGACTTCAGACCGTTCACGTCCAGCGCTCGGCCGCGGTATTTGTTGACGCAACGGTACACACCAACGGATTTGTCGTACACCTGAAAATTCGGTTGAGTTCGACTTTGCACATTTTGCATCGTGAAGGAGCAAAATTTTCAAAAGTTTCAATAAAACACCAACAGGCGTAAACTGATAGCTTGATAAAGTTAAACAAACAAGACATAAAACAAGACATAAAACAAGACAAAAAACAAAACATGAAACAAAACATGAAACAAGACATAAAACAAGACATAAAACCGACCTGCATTCCGACAAGACGCACGCCGAGTTTTGCGGACGTCGACCGCTGGCACTTTGCGATCTGCGAGCGCGCCTTCGCCTCCGTGGCGTCATCGCCGTGCTGCTGGATGCCCATCTTCAGGTCGAGCACGCACGGAAACCGAAAACGACTCACCAGATTCTCGAGCAGAACGAATGCTGTAAATGATGGGCATTTCGGTCTCGTGAAATTTTCAAATCTGGTCTAGTACATATGCTGGTCGGGTCATTCGCTCAAAACAATTAGGCCTTAGTTTGGTCCGTCGACACTATGAAACTGATCAAAATGAAATTGAAACTGAAACACAATGAACCTATCATTCTGAAGTGAACGTTGCGAAAACGTAGCCGCTTCTCATGCTACCAAAACGCAATTTTAGCAGCAGGGGCTTCTTAGTGTTCATTTCAATTTTAGTAGCGACACACATTTTCTCAGTGTGAATGCCAGGAAAGTCCTATAATGGAAAGCATACAAGCAGCGTACAATGCTTGGACGCGTGCACGTTGTGCATCTTGGCGATGTGTCGTGTCTGGCACTTGATCGCCCACGGGTTCTGTCCGTAGCACATGTTCGCCGCAGTGCTGTCGCCGTTCTCGTCGCGTTCACTCAGTTCACTCTGTTGTTCGTCCTGTTCGACCAGGAATCGATGCGCGATCGACAGCGAATTCTGGCGTCGGCGTCTGTCCGCTGTCTCGATGTCGCTGTCCGCTTGCTCCGGCAGCTCGGTCGGCGAATTGTTCGGCGTAGCCGGCGAGGTGGAGCGTGGCGCTTTCTGAAAGTTGTTTTTTTATTATTGGTGAATAATGGAGACATTTTGATCCGCTTTTCTGTTCACTTTTTTCGGCTGCCGCTTTTTTATCATTCTTGGCTGTTGTTGGTGTTCGTTGCCGCCTCTGCGAAAAGGTGTCGCGTCATTTTGGTGCCGGCCTGTCCGCACGTCGCTGGTGCGTCGTGGTTCGGTGACTTTGTTTTTTTGTGCTCCACTGACGCAGACCCGCGAATAAAAGTTTAAAAAAACACAAAACAGTTATTCTAAGCAAAAAAGTTTTCTTTACGCACCGTGCTAGACAGTGGCATCTTCATGTCCCACGGCTCGAACTCGAGACTTCCTGATTTTTTGATACGGAATCTGGAAACACACACGAATATGATGAAGTTTTGTGAAGTAAACGAAATTGTGGGAAGTTGTATTCTTGATTGATTCAGTACTGGTTCCTATCCATTCGCTCAAAATTGAAACTGAAAACCATTCCACAGAAACAGCCTCTCAGTCACACAGCAATATTCGTCACTGAAAGACGCCACAGAAGACACTCGAATCGGACGTGCCTCAGTCTGGCGGAATGTCTGTGTTTGGCGACGCCAATTGGGCTGCCCTGAGAAGTGGATTTCTGATGCGTTGGCGACTTGTGCTGGCGTGCGTTGACGGCGGGTGGTGTGCCGCCGACAGTTGACATTGAGCAACGTTTGGAGTGCGCCACCAGCGACAGGTAGCCGCTGTCCTCTTCCTCGAACGACACTTCTACCGTTCCTGCAGAAAGCACCGCTGTGTTTCGTCGTTTCTGGGTGTTTATCGGTAATTCGCGAAACAGAAACAGCTACAGCATGTCCGATGAAACCTGTCACTTTTTCACAAGGGCGCGCGAAATTATGAGTGAAAGAAGAAAAATGGCTTTGGGGGTCTGGATAAGTTGAAGAACTCATTTATTTGGAGACCTTCGTTACAACTCAATCCCGTGTTTTTCATTCCGATTTGCGCTTGTTCGTAAACGATTGTTCGCTGCGTAAAAGGTGACAGGTTCGTTCGGACATTTAATAAACAGTTGTGAAACAGCGAAACTTTTTTTATTTGTCTGAGTGTTTTTCAAATGATGTTTTTTTCTCAGAACAACGAACACACGCACCCTTGTACTTCGGCATGAACGCAGCGAACGACTCTGGCATCTGCTCGTAAAACTCTTTCTCGCGAGTGGTGAACGGCTTGCAAACGGTGTCAGAGTTCCAACTGAGCAAACCGACGTGCCCACCGACCTGAAATTCGCAAAAACGTGTTATATAAAATTGGTGTTGGTCAGTTTCATTATTGTGACTCATCATTTTCAACATTGGTGTCATGAGTTAAATTATGTTGTGCCATGTAGTACGACAAAAATGAAGACCGCGAATTGTCCTTTTTCTCTAGTTCTGCGACTCAATGAACGCATAAATAGAAAGTCAGTTTCACACGTGGCTCAGGGCAAATCAAATTTGCCGAAGTGATACGAGGAAACCCTGTGATATTGCAGTCACTTGCATTTGATGTTTGATACGTCGTGAATTATATTGATGTGATATTAAACTAGTTTCCTTCGACTCTACGTTTACAAAAACGAGTTGATGAGTCGCAGAAAACGAAAACAAAAAATAATAATAATAATTCGCAAGCCGTTGCGATCCGGGCCGACCTGGTGTATGAACGGCTGCAGCCTGTCGCCACCTGGCGTGTTCCGAGCGACAGTTGTCGTTGTCGTGGCGTCACTGGTGTCGTGCAGGTGACACTGCGCACCGCCAGCTGTCGTTGTGCTGCTGCCAGTGTGCTCGTCACTGAAGGACGCCTCGAGCTGTTCGTCGACGTGGTCGATCTCGCCGGCAGTGGCCGCGTCGTCGCTGTGACCCGCGAAATTGTGCTGCTCGGCTGTGGTGCAGCCTGCAACGCCAACAACAATGAACCTCTACAGTAGTGCCACAGTGGTCAGTTTTATAAAAGTGAGTGGTGTCTGAAAAGTGAGGCGTTTTACTCCAGGGTGCTCCAAAAGTTGCACCATAATAAAGTCCAATTGAATGATTGCATCCAAAGTGCTTTTCTTACCAAAGATTTATATTGAATTGATATTTCTGCAAAATTCAGTTAAAATTGACAAATGAGCGTCAAATTTTGTTGTTCGTCTGAATTAGCCTGACCAGCATTAGCGTTTGCACTGTTCCTGCGCTCCTTCTGTCCCATGGTCGTCTCAGCTGTCTCGTCACACGCCGATGTGCACCAGTGCGCATGCCGCTGCCCGCACGTCTCGCGCCGCGTCACCTGCGGCACCGTCATTGGTTTTTTTTCACGATTTGAATTTCCGCACACACACGGTTTTGGTTGTTTTTGTCCCGGTCGGTTTCAATTGCTAGCGTGATGATAGTATTTTTTCTCCACTGTACACACACACACGTTTCTAAAAATGGGTGGATGGACTGTGAAGGGTGAAATTTTAAAATTATG
>JASANC010000741.1:0-27335 GCA_030248135.1 Theristus sp. LFF4_11 | reverse complement strand
TGTTGTTAGTCGATTTTTTTCTTTTGTTTTTACGACGAGAAATTGACACGTGAAACTTTTATTGCGTTTTTCTGTGCGTGTGTGTTTTATGAACGACGTCCAACTTCCCAATTGCTGCAGCCAAAAGTGATTATGACAGAAAAACGTACAAATATTTTCTCACTTAATTTGCTCATAAAGGAATAAGTGTATACGGTATATTTTTGCTTTTGCAGTAAAAAGTGTGGAAACTGGCTTGAAACCCTCTTTAACAAACGCTGGTTTTTATGCACAGTACTGATTCCAGATTTTGTCGAGTACATTTTTGCATTTTAGTTTTTGTCACCATCATGCTGAACTTTCCAGACGCTTGCTCAGCAACCACGGATCAGCAAATAAGCCTCAAAAATATTTTACTTTGTTCAACTTATTGGTTTTGCTTTCATGTTCATTTATACAGTATAACAGAAAACACTTTGAAAGTGAACGCCATGCCACTAAAATTCCATGAACTTGAAATTAAAATTGCGCGAAAACTGGCTTTAAAAGTTTTATCTCTAAATCATTATTGATATCAAAACGTGCGTGCCCTTTATTAGGTATTTGAATTACGCTTTGCGTTTGAAAATCAAAAACTCACATTTTTTGATAAAATGATTTCAAAAAATTATCGTTACGCATAAAATTTCATTTCGTTAAATATGTCAACTGCATTACAGTCATGCTCTTCCGGAAAATCAAGAAAACGTAGAGCGTTTTTCAAATATGATGACAAAACCAAACTTTGTGCTATGTCAACTGTAATCAGCAAGATGCAAACACAACGACGACGACACATTTCACAAATATGATGCAAAACGACAACGTCGAAACTGTGCAGAGGACGTCGCAGAAAGTCAAGGACACTGCGGACTCAACGGCCCCAAGGAGCAGCAGTCGATCACCAGATGATTTCATTAACAGGTTAAAAATCTTTTGGAATTTTTTATTTCGTTTTAATTGATGTCTAATGTGCATGTTTTTGACAGTTTCTGGCGATTAGTAGATGGACTGACAATTGTGGGTTACGGTGAAACATAGCGCACACACATTGTTTTGAATTGATTTCCTCATCTTGTTGGATAACTATAGTATTATCTTTTCTTTAAGACCTGCGACTCAATGCGGTTGTGGACGTAAAAGGAAATAGTTTCAGTTTGTATGTGGTACTTCAGAATAGCCCAAGTGACCCGGCCTTATTTTGTGGACTCGGATCCCTTTGACAATTTTGAATTCCCGCGTCGTGCATGAGACTACTTACCCATCTACGCGCGCATTGAGACGCGGGACCAAAATAAAAAATATTAACTGTTTGAAGATTGAAGAACCAATAAATGACTGGACGTAGTTGTGGTCAAACTGGCTTTTGTGTTGCACTTTGACAGAGTGCGCGGCTTCACTGTAGTGCAACTGGCCATTTTTTGCGAAAGCTGTACATACTGAGTGGTTTTTTAAGGTACTGTAATTTATGCGTTTCTTCTGATTCAATAAAATAACTGTTCGTTAGGACTGAACACTAGAAAGCTTTTTTGTTTTTGTTTTCTGTTTTCGTTTCATCCATTCGCAAAAAGCTAATTTCAGCGGCCTAAAATTTTTTTTAGTGGCTGCAATTTTGGACCACCGAATGCGCGCTTAACGAGTTTTTTCTATCACTTTTTTGCATCTACACTCCACCCAATAAAACGCCCGTTACACTTTATCTAAATCTCTCCTCTTTTTAGTCGACGAAAACTTTTCTGACACTGGTGTCACTGAAAGAACGTAGCTACTAGAATGGCTACTCAAATTATGCGCAATAACATATGTTTTAGTAGCCCCGTTTTATCAGCGCCGTTCTCTCTTGGGCGTGAACGCATTTCCAGTTCCAGTAGTTAAAAAGAATCAAAAAAATAATTTCAAAACCACAATTAACGAACCACAGAGTGTTCGGGCGACCAAAGCGACAGCTTGTGAGGCGCCATCAATGGCCCGATCAGTCAGTGTCCCGCGAGGCCTCTCCACAAGCGATCGATACTGCCGCAGTGATTGACGTTCAGAAACGCGAGCAGACAACGGAGACGTCAGTAATGCGTGCGAAACAGGGGCCGGCTGTCAATCAAATGATCACAATACAGGGTGTGATCGAGCATGGCGTACAGAAGATAACGCTCGTGGACAAACCGCACAACGATGCCGCGGAGGTTGGTTTGGTTTGGTGCGGTTATGCACAGTTCGACGCTTCACAGTAATTCATGCACAGAATGCATGCATCATGTGATCACCAACCAGTCAGCTACTGTATCTTACTTGGATATGTTATTGAGTTAGACTGTAGTCGCACAAATTATTAGCACCAATTTTTTTGATTCACCAAATAATTTCTGGCAGGAAAATTAAAACAAAGGAGCTAGCGCATTTCTTAAAACACTAATTTTTTTAGTGAAACGATTTTTCATGCAAAACAACCGAAGTCTGAAATAAATATTTTATGCCAAAAACAATGAAGATTCAATACACGTGCAGTTCACCCGTAGATTCCAGGTGAATATTTTTTCATGTAGTTACGTATTTCTTCAACTGTTTCAGTCTCATATCAAATCACCTGAAAAACAATTGGAAAACGAAAACAATCCAATGACGGAAGATTCGACTGTTGCCTCAAAAAAATCGACCAACATTCGCTCTTGGCGAAACATTTTCAGGTGAATACGCTGGTTACACATTGCTATTTAACTTTTTGTTGATTGGCGCGCTTCCTGAAAGGCCCTTTCATGTTGCACTTCATTTAACCAAGCATTCAGGGTCTTTGAAAATGCCAGAAAACACGCTTTCACAATGGCTGTCTGGACCGGAGCATCTGACAAACGCTTTGTGGCTGTTTTCAGTCAGGCTTTCGAAGTTGTGGTAGAAACCAAACATTATTTCAACCAATTTTCTCAGGAAAAAGTCGAAAACAGTCGACAGCTGTGATTCGGAATCACAAAAGACCGAAAAGCAAAACGAGGATGCAAACGGCCAACCAGTGACCTCAGAAAAACAAGACGCAACTTCGGAGAAGACGAAAACTTTTGCTGAATTGGAATTGGCGACCGATTATGAGCTCAGTGAGTGTGAAGGCAATGTGGCATCATTGCGATTTGGTTGCATTAAGGTTTTAGTGGTGAGCTTGACACAGCCAATCATGCATATGCAGTATTTCATGTAGTTCCAGGTGAAAATGAATAGAAATTAGCGGTTCAAAACGCTAAAAAACAATCTCCTTTCTCAAATTCATTTCAAAATTTCTTCAATACCAAAATCCCGTCCAACGTTTTTTCCATGCCAACTTCCATTCCAAAATTTTTAGAAAAATTGCAAAAAAACCAAATGTTGGCAATGGATGACATGAATTTGCGGAATGGATTATTCCGTTTGGCCTTTTTCAAACATGTTTTTGCAGCTGTGATCGCTGATAAAATGGTGAAACTGCTCGCATTTTCGGATGAATTGCGTGCGGAGCTGCATGAGCGGGCACGAACAAGCTGCACAGAGGACGTTGGTGAGTGTGCAAGGTGCAATTGCAAGCAATCAGCTGATTGGCTGGAAAGAATTCAGAAAGCAGATGACTTGAGACACTAAACTATAGATTTCATCCAATCAATCGCGCTTGTGCACAGACAGAATAAATACTGAACACAAATTCTATGCTGAGCGACAAGAACAGTTGCGGATTTTCAGTGCTTATTTCTGTGCGTTTGGGGGATCGAACCCCGCCGAGGGTGTATAGGCAATTAATGACGGAGAACTCGATGGGCGCCCTACTTGACGGTGTTCTGTACGCTGTTCTGGGCTAGCCCCTGGCTAAAACATCGCCTAAATCCACAACAGCAACAAAACGTGTAGTTCTGCGACATGCAGGAGTTCGCTGATCGCTGATTAGCAGATTTCAAAAAGCGCTGGTTTTTTGCAGTCACAAGCATTAATAAATGAGTGCTTCCGAACAATGCCTCCAAAACAACCAAAACCAAATCTTTATTGTTCCCATTGCAGACCATTTTGACCGTACCCTGCAAGGCATGCGTGTTCTGAGCGAGGCGCTCACATGCGCTTTGCTCTGTCGTCAAAGCCTCCTCGAAAACGCGCTTCTAAGGCCTCCAAAGCAGCCGCCCACAGTTGACGCCCAATACCAGTGTTCCAACAATGCAAACGACCAGCGGTATAATCAACAACCGCGATCATCGGTGATGGCGAACGAGAACGTTGCACAGTCAACATCAACGATCACCGATTCACCGGAATCCGCGCAACAGTTGCGCAGGGCGATTTCACTGCAGCAACCGAGTGAAACGGGACGGCCGGAGTTTGCCAGTTTCGATCGTCGAACAACGGAGAACCGAGAAAATCGTATGCGCAATTCGAGTCGCCAGCGGAAGTCACGTGAACTGAATGAATTCATCAGTGAGTATGGCACGCTACAACCGGGGCACGGCGCTGATTGGTCGACCAGGAACAATAATGAACAGAGGCGTCTATCATGGCAGCAGCAGCACCACGCTGGCTGGCGGACGGATTCGAAGCGAACAGGTTTTTGAATTTTGAATTTGATTTTTTTTGAATTTGAAGTCAATGAAAAAATCCGGCGTTTTACAAAAGAGCAGCAGATTTGTTGAGGAACTGTTGGTTGCACAACACAGGATCAACCATGCCAGTTTTTTTAGTAATTTTTCTTTTATGTATTATCAGTAGTCGATCGTAGAAAATTGTTTCTGTACACAATGTCTGAATTTGTTTCAATGAAAAACACAGCGAAACTGAAGAACTGAGCGCTCCTATTGAAGCAATTTTCAGACATGTACTGTGGATTTATTCAAACGTGTCCAGACTAAAATGACGTCATTTGCTTTAAAAACGCCCGTTTGTCAAAGTACCGGCACTGAAATTTCAGTTTGGTGTGACTGATTCGACATTCACCAATTGTTTACGGGAAGAAACCGGCTAAACGGAAAGTCTGGTTTGTTGTGAACGGCAAGCGCATGTTCGGCGGCACATGACGTCATTTCAGTGGGACACGTTTAAAAAAATAAGGCATAAATTTACTCTCATCCAGAACAGTTTTTCCAAACTAAACCATTTCCAAAGGTGGTGCTCGCCACTCGACCGGTCAACTGGCAGATAGTGACGTCAAATTTGGCAACACCGCCACCCAGGTGCGTCACCAACGTCAGTCAAGCCTGCAACA
Source organism: Theristus sp. LFF4_11 (assembly GCA_030248135.1). Taxonomy (NCBI): domain Eukaryota; kingdom Metazoa; phylum Nematoda; class Chromadorea; order Monhysterida; family Xyalidae; genus Theristus; species Theristus sp. LFF4_11. The sequence continues at coordinate 22,120 of JASANC010000741.1, read as the reverse complement.
TCAGCGACACCAGCGCAGTGTCCGTTACACGAAGGAGCATTCCGACAAACGACGGTCCATGAACGAACCGTGGACGAACAGGCCGCAGTACTGGGCGACCGTTGATTCGGAGATCAATGCGAATCTGGGTGCGCGTGGGCAAGCGTACATGTATTCAGGAAACTAGTGAAAATTGGGTAGAAGGTGAAAGAGTGATGTTTTGCAAAACGGGTAAAAGGGCAAAATCGAGTAAAAAAGAGTAAAAAGGGCAAATTTGGCAAAAAAAGCGAGGACAATAGCGGATGAAGGGTCAAGAAGCAAAATTAATTGTGTGAGATGCTAAAAAGGGTAAAAAATGACAGTCTGGTCTTTTCAAAATGAGAAGTGTGTGTTGCAAAATTATTTTGTGGCGTTGTGCTGCAGGTTGATCTGTCTAACCTTCTGACTAAACGGTAGCTTTGTGCAAGAAAAAATGAAAAACTAAGCTATCAGAAATGGTCACGCAATAAAAATATTTTAATTCATATTCCGACTACGTTCATGCGCGAAACAGCGCGTTCAGTTTTCAGCTGTGCGGCTATTCCACAATCCATTCAAGAACACTCCGCCTCCTTTGCACAAAAAAGATAATACATGTACCTGTAACTTCAGGTGAAATCTCGGACAAGCTGAACATTCTGACGGTGTTAAGCAGCGCGTTCGCTGACTCTTATCGGCAGTGACAAGCAAGAAATGCACAAAACTGATATGTTTTTATATTATTTTACATTTATATTATATACAATCATGAGTTATGCAGAATTTTTGCACCACAAAAATGAGTAACTACTATTTTTGATTGTTTTTGTGAAGTCAAACGTTATGGTGGGGGAATTGTTATTCAAAACTCAGTATAAAAGTAATTTAAACAAAATCTGTAGACTTCATTTCAACTTCACTGAAGTTACGATGGTTTCAATAAATCACAATCAACATATTCAATAAAAGCGATCTGCAAAACGTGTCCGCTATGCTATTGCTGCTGTACGTTTGTAGGATTCAAAATTCTAACAAAGCTCGCGATAAAAGAAAGAACCTGATCAGAGTTACAAGAACTTTTGAAAACTTCGAACATACGTTAGTTCGCTAACGTTTTCCTTAGCCAAAACCCGATACATTCGTTCTTTTTAGTGTGCTGCTTCAAAGTTTCTCATGCGCGAAAAAAACGACAGTTTGAAACAAACACACCTTAGCAAATAACACTCGACGAATATCAATTAATCCTTGGGTTGGCTTGTGGCCACGCATATACCGGTACTTTGTATACATTGTACTATGCGTAAAAACTGACGAGCCCGGAGTCGCCACGGTCTTCGCTTACTGGGCGAAACCGCAAAAAAACAGCGTCCAGCCCTCGCGGTGTCCGTGCGCAGCCCAGCAAGCAAACACTGACTTTGAAGCTCACTTTGATCACAACGACTTCCGCAAGCAGTGATCTCGTTTCGTGAGTCGTTCGCACGCTGCAGCCGTGTAGTCGAACACAGCGGCTGTCAGCAGCATCCACGCACGGCTCGCTTCGTGCACGGCACGGACGGCGTCATGGCACGCAAGCACGTCAACGCACGCCTCGCCCAGGCGGTCCCATTGCTGGCGAGACAGGTGGCACGTGGCGGACAGCCGTAGATGCTTGAAACCTGGCGGATGATTGGCAAATGAGTGGCGTCAGATTGGTGTGTCATGTCAATATTCAATATTGCGTGTCGATCATTCAATGTTGACGCCAAAAACACGATCGGGAAGTGTTTCAGGGCTTAAAGTCAGTAGTATTGAGAAGAGAAGAGACGGAACACGTATGTCTGCTGTTGCAGGGCAGTTATCTGGCTTGAAACCTGATGAATGCGGAAACTTGGTGGATGAGCGGTGGAATGAGTGGCGTCAGATTCGTGTCATGTCAATCCATATTGCGTCGATTATTCAGTGTTGGTGTTGCTGGGATTTTAGGCGATGTTTTTTTAGTCAGGGCTAACCCAGAAAAACGCACAGAACGCCGTGGAGTAAGGCACCCATCGAGTTCTTTCTGTCATTAAGTGCCTATACACCCCTCGGCAGGACTCGATCGGCCCCCGAACGCACAGACACAAGAGAAAAACGCGCTGTGACCCAGCAGGCCTCGAGGGTGACGCCAAAAAAAACGATCGGGCGGTATTTCAGTGTTTAAAGCAGCAGAAGAGAAGAGACGAAACACAGAGTTCTGCTTTTACCGTGCAGTCATCTGCAATGCTGTTATCCTATTTTCCGGTCTGTGCCCCCGTTTCCATACCGATCTCATAAAGTCGTACGGCCATGACTTGCGTCGCCGTCGGTTGGTCCCCATTATTCATTGCGCGGTTGCACGCCTCATCCGTTGCGGCGCCCATCTGAACGTCCTCAATCAACGCTCCGAACATTTCAGCAAGAAAGCGTGCGTGGTCATGCATGGTGCCTGCAAATCACTATTCGAAAGCAATTTCGACAGTAAAATGCAATCCACTCAAGTGAACTGCACTTCATTTTGAGTTCGAACACACAACGGTTTGTTCATGATTGGGTAATACGAGCAAAGTTATGGGCAACAGACTGTTAAACAAAGTGTGTGTGTGTTCACTGATTGTCCGATTGAGTGACGTTACAGTCGAACTGTAAATTATGGGCAATCAGCTGATTGGTTGGTGATGCATTCATTCTGTGCAGGACGGACTCCACCCGCACAGCAGTGCCTGCACAGAATGCATGGATGCACGTAACCACATAATAAATAACCACATAAACCGTAGCCTATAATTTACAGTTCGACTGCAGAGTGACGTTACGCACAGATCTACTGTAATTCATGCATCGTAACCATAAACCAATCAGCTGATAGCCTATAATTCAGAGTTCTACCGTACATCCTTTGCTCCCGGGCGACGGCTGAGACGGGTCGTCATCGCCGTTGCTGCACCTGCCGCATTGTCTGCCGTGGTGCTGCGCGCGCGTGAACGCCGCCGTGATGAACACCTTCGGCGTCTGCGGCTCCATCTTGCAGTAGCGCTCCCACACCTTCGACATCACCGCGTTGGCGTTGCAGTGAGAGATCTCCTTCAGACGTTGCCAGGTGAACTAGGGAGAATGGAGCTTGATTTGGGAACGGAACCGTGTGCAACGTTTGAGATTAGAGAGACAAGAGAATTTGTTACTTGGACAAATCCGTGTGCAACATTTGAGAATAAGAGCGACACGAGAACTTGTGACTTGAACCGAAACCGTGATGTGCAACATCTGAGGATAGGGCACACGAAAACTTCTATGGAACAAAGCCGTGTGCAACATTGGTTCGGTGGACTTCACCGGGGAATCAATCATCAACTGGTTTGACCAATCAGTCCAGCACATTATTGAGCATGGCTGTCAAAGAAAGATTGCCTTTATGCATAAACGACTGTTCGACAGTTCGACTGCGCTTACTGAACAAATTGTATAGTCGAACTCGAAATTATAGGCAATCCGCTGATTGGTCGGTGATCGCGTGCATGCACGCTTTCTATCTAGGTATGTAGGCATTGCTGTGCAGGGGTGGAGAGTCTGTCGTGCACAGAATGCATGCATCACGAGATCACCAGCCAATCAGCTGATTGCCTATCATTTAGAGTTGAATTGTAGAGTTGCCAGCAAACTGCTGAACATTTTGTTGCCTGTGAGGCAGTTACTGTGCATGTGCAACATCAACAATGTCGCGCTTGGAATGAGTTTCCAAAAACTTTTTCTCAAGAATGAGTTTCCCGAGACTTTTTCTCAACACCTGCAGCGCGCGTGTTTGCCGTTGATTGAGCGTCAAATCCAATGGAGGAACGTTGATCAAGCGGGGCGTGTTTGTTGCGGACGGGTACGGCACAGTGATCATGTTGCTGACGAACGGCACTTGATGCGGCAATTGATGGCATTCAGGGGCACTGGAATGCTCCGGTTTGCTCGTTTTCGGCACTGCAATATTGGCATTGTGATTGAGAATGGCATCGGAAACAACAGGTTTTGATTGGCAATCGTATTTTGGCACATATCGTGGCACGCTGATTGGTTGGTTTGATGCACAACGCAACACTAGTGAAAAGTGTCCAAACAGCTGTCCGGTGATCTGTTCATCTGGATATCCCGTGTGCCGTGTGGTTCTTCGGAAATAAAAGTGGCAACCTACATACTCGGCGTTCCAAAACAGCACAAGGGACACCAAAGGAGGACATCTTGATTGATTGATTGATTGATTGATTTTATACTCGATTAATTGAGTGACCATTTGTTTCAAGTTTCATGCATGACCACTCGCCAGCGCTAGCCAGATGCAAAACAGAAAAACAAAGTTTGCACAATCGTTTGTGAACGAACCGAACTTCCGCTGATACGCGTCGCGTTTACGCACGGATGACGTCGCGCGACGCCGGTAAACGCTCGTTAACGTCGCGTTATTGGGCGCGGATGTTCTCGATAACGCCAGCTGATGTCGCTGCGCGTTCTGCTCGTGGAAGTCAATCGTGCTCGACTTGCGCATCGTTCGCGCGAGAGCGTCGATTTCGCGTTCGGAAGCGTCGTTTGCATGCCGAGTGTGACGCCGAGTGTACCCGAGTGTGGCTGTTCGAGTGTCATCGCTGTTTCGAGTGTCGTCGACGTTCGGTGACGTCGCGCGCTTCGAGCTGGCGGTCAGTTTTCGCCGTTCGCTTCCCGAGTGCTTCCGGTGTGCTTTCGTGCGAGCCGCGGGACGAATGCGTGGAATGAACATGGTGTGCGCTGATTGGCTGGCTGTTTTTGAGACGAACTATTAGTGCTGATTGGGTTTGATTTGAGATGGGCGTCACACTATAATTGGTTTATTTCGGATTTCAGTCCGGAAAATTCGGTGATTGTTTATTTGCTGGATTCAGGTACTGCGGGTGTATGGCCAGATGCAACAATGGTCATACACATCTCTACAACAATCACAATTGAAAACAACACAGCTTCTTTTCCAAATTACACACTTGTGTTACAGCTGAAAAACTTGAACTTGTGCTGTTTTGTGCCAAAAATAAACACCGAAAATGCGTGGGCCTCAGTGCAGATGCCTAATTCTTTTCTTATTAGCGCAGCACACATCAGTGCTGTGTACATGTGAGCCATTGCAGTGCTCGTGAAAGTGTGCAAATTGTTGTGATGGAATGGGAAGATGGATTAGAGACTGTAACTGTCAGATACAGTGTACACATACGACAGATTTTGTGCCATGAAAGCGCAGTAAATAATTGAGCTTTGTGTAGGGCGTTTTTTGTGTTTTTGAGTTGACACCGTCGCTCCAGTTTCACCACATTTGATGGATCCAAACAAATTACATATTCGTCCGGCGCACTGCATTTAAACCTGAAGGTGATCCATTTCAAGAGTTTTTTTTCACGTAGCATTAGGAGCAGAAGGACCTTTTGTGCAGCCCTGAGAATTCAACAAACTCCAACTTTTTTTCTTTTCTCGAAAACCTTCTGAAATACACCGAGCAAGCGTTTATCAAATATTCAAAACACAAGAAAAGACAGCCGCAAGCTAATAAAAGCAAAATGAGGCTGCGTGATGATCTGCCACCCAGATCAAAACGAAACCGATATTGTTTCAACTGCGCGCATTTTGTTTGACGCATACTATTCGTTATGCCTCAGATGAATGTCACTTTCAAGTTTCACATTCCGAGCTATCAAGAACAAGGTGGCAGGTCGAAATGCCGCGTAGACTTCGTTCATCAGAAATGCTCACACACTCGGGATTTGACGGGCATATTGGCTTGCAGCCGCACGGACAGGCACATGAGCGTGCGTGCGATTATTACAATTGGGCATGTGCGTGTTGCGTGCTACTGAGGAAATGCTACTACTAACTCAACTAGTAATTCCGGTACTAATAAAGTTACTCACTACATTGATAAATTATTACTGATTACTATTGTGGATTTATTCAAACGTGACCGGGTTAAAATGACGTCATTTGCTTTAAAAACGCCCGTTTTTCAAAGTACAGGCACTGAAATTTCAGTTTGCTGTGACTGATTCGACATTCACCATTTGTTTACGGGAAGAAATCGGCTAAACGGAAAGTCTTGTTTGCTATGAACGACAAGCGCATGTTTTGCGGCACATGACGTCATTTCAGTGGGACACGTTTAAAAAAATAAGTCATAATAATGTGTTTTTGCTGCGCGCTAGTGGAGTTGGTAGCAACGTTCTCTCAAAGTGCATTTATGTTTCGCCTGATAACCGAGCGGTGGCCCAATTAGAACTGTATCAGGCAAACGTCGATACTTCTGAATTGATGACCAGATACGTTCGTGTGCGGGAATATATGCGGATATATTCACACATACAATAGACCCTGTCAGAAGCGCAACGTTTCTGATTAGATACACTTATGTGAGGTCTTGCCGATTGAGTCGAAGAAAAATTGCGCTTGTTCATTAGTCGGAATTATGTGGAAAGTGAGCAAAACACAACACGCTTCGAAGGGGTGGACTGCGGACTTTGAACGTATGAGGAAAATAAAGCTGTCTGATTGGCAATATAACTTGATCCAGCCAAGCCAAAGATAAAAAATACATCATAGTTTTACAGTTGTATCCTATTTGACACGTTTGTCTGTAAAACCCAAAAAAATCAACAGTCACGAATGCTTTCCACTGCCTTGCGTTTTTAGAACAAGTTGATATCAAATAAAGCGTCCTGTGTGTCATTTTTTATTTAGCCCCGTCTTTTTTCTATTGACCTCATGTGTTGTCGCCATGCGGTTTTTTAGCCGCAAAAGCATATGAAGCGTGAGCATGATTATTTTCTTGTTGTTGCCTCTATTTTTTTCATGTTTTCAACAGCAAGATGAACAAGCGCGTCTTTTTTGCACGATGTTGATGCTTCATCATCAAATATGGTGTTGTCATGGTGTGCAAACGAAACTAATAATGCTGGAATGTACGAACGACGTGTACCACACACACACGGTGGCATTAGGGAGCGTTCATGAACACACGTTTACTGACCGCATAGCTATCTTTTAACACAGCTACGCGTCACTAAATACTGCTTCATGAATGCCGCTTTACTTTTTGGCGAGTCACAAAGGGGTCAGAAACTTTTGTCTCTCCAGAGAAACATGATGCGAAGCAACGTTCGGTCGCCCCACTCCCACTGCCACTAGAACCGTTGCTTCCTGATACACCTGAAGTGTTCTCAATCCGGTGTAAAGGCCCGTTCATGCTGACGTACGTCTCCATGAACGGTAATATGCAATAACACAAGACCTAACGTGCCGTGCCGTGCCGTACATGCGTACGTTTGTGTGAACGGAAGTATGAAGTAATTGTTCCCTTTTAGTCGTACGGTTTCTCGAGTCACTGTGGCCCGCGTTGCAAGGAACGGTGCATAGTGTGTGGATGTGAATGGCTGAGCTACTTGCCGGGTATTGGCTGTGGGCGCATATAAGGCGCTGTTTTCCTTGTGTTCGGGCTCACTCTGTCATTTTTGGTTATTTTGAGTTTCTTTCTCTCCATCAAAGTTTGCAACATTTCAAACTTGATCCAGGTGACAAAATGTTGCACCCTCCAGTCTAGACACCCTTGTGTATTGTTTGCGCATATTCTAATTTTTTCCATGCCGCATGAATGCAGCAAGTGGATGGTCTAATGATGCAACAACAATTTCAACCCTGCGCCATCCGCAAAGTTTCATATCAAAATTTCGCCACGCATGAATAACACAAACAAAACTGTACTCATGGCGTTCTGTACGCTTTCCTGGCTAAAAGCATCATCGCCTATAACATTCCCAACAACTGTTACAGCAATAACACTATTTGAAATGCGTCACAAACAATTTGAAAACAATTGCGATACGAACTATAAAATGGTTGAAACCGATGAATAGCAAAGTTCGAAAAGGGTGGAAACATCGAATTATATTGACGGTAAAAAAATTTATGATGGACTTGCTTAGCAACGGTTATTCGCCAAAACAAATACATGTACGAATGTAATCTACCATAATTAGTAGGCAACTAAAATAATGTAATGTCGTACCAGTTGAAGCTCTGACAAGTTTCAGAAAGAAGTCAATCATCAGTTGAAGTGCAGCCTGTAACACCCGGCTCAATCTACAAATTTGGCTGATAAGTTTTTTTTTTAATTATACGCGCGCCGGTTCCGGAAACCCGAAGGTACCAAACTCCGGCGGAGACGGGCAATACTGCCCCGAGCCCAATTTTACCCTCGGCTCAGGAGGGAATAGATTTGATTTGATCTTGTGGGTATACAAAAGGCCAAGCTTACAGACAAAAAGGGCCTGCAGAATTTTTTAGTGAAAACTGAAACAAATAATAAACGCAGTGCCAAAGTTGTAACTGTAAAACATCCTGTAACTGTAACTGTCAGAACCCACTTTTTAACTCTGGCTTTTTTCGTTTCAGTCAACAGAACAGCTCGCACGTGCGTGAATATCTTCTGAAATAAAAAAAGTCTCTCACAAACGGAGTTGCATGAGAAAAAAATGAACTTTCTGCTGCTACTGATGATTGTGTCCGTGTCCGAACGTTCGTGCAACATTTTGAACATTTACATTGCTTCTCGTTACTTTTCATTTAATGCTGCTTTTAAAAATCTGGTTAAAATTTTGCCGCTGATTCGTTGTCGAAAACGACACATAGCATAGAGCTGGACTGGAAAAGTAACCTTGCCAACAAACAGTGGGAAGAGAGCCACCATTCTAGCACCTTACCAATTTTTTGCGTAGCCGTACAAACGCTGTTACAAGAATTTATTGGCAACTTTGAGTCGAAAAGTGTATCCCGTGAACCCAACGTGTTGCCCTTAAATGCTCATAATAGCGTTTGTACAGCTGTTGCAACACGCGTCCAAATACACAGCACACACGCGCGCAGCGTTCCAACACTTTTGGCCGGCTCGTGTACTATTCCGGCCCGCGAAATTCAGGCCCGAAGAATTCCGGCCCGAAGAATTCCGGCCCGGAGAATTCCGGCCCGGAGAATTTTCGCCAGCTAGAACAATATTGAACCACACGAAGTGATTTTTGGTAAATAAATTCTTAAGTGATTTTTATTTTTGTTTAGAACTTGCTTGCAGTGATTTGTTGTAGATTCCTAATCCTAAGCCAACCTTTTTGATAAGGTAAAAGGGTCACAAATCCTGTTCATGATAAAAAAATTTAAAAATTTATTTGTAGTTTCTTTTTTCCAAAAGGTTTCACTTTCCAAAAAAGCAAACAGGACGAACATCATTGAAAATACACTGTAACATGTGAACATCGATATTTTTATTTTATTATTTCATTACCAAAATTACTTCGTGTGGTTTAATATTGTTCGTACTGGCGAAAATTCTCCGGGCCGGAATTCTCCGGGCCGGAATTCTTCGGGCCGGAATTCTTCGGGCCGGAATGAGCGGGCCGGAATTCTTCAGGCCGGAATTCTTCAGGCCGGAATTAGCGGGCCGGAATTGTACCCCCCTTTCGGGCCGCCACTGTATCTTGCCGTCCGCAGGTGTGCCACGGGCGGGCGCCACTTGTCCAAGCGCGTTGTCGCTGCAAACGCTCACCTACAACAGCAGCTGTTTCGTGATGGTCGGTCAGCTGCGAAAGCAGAGCGTCGCCAAAACGGCCTGCTCGACATACGGCGGCAGACTGGCGGCGTTGCCTGACGCCGGTACGCTGGCGGCGGTCAGGTCGTGGCTGGTTGGTACTGTGGATTTATTCAAATGTGTCCGTGCTAAAATGACGTCATTTGCTTTAAAAACGCCCGTTTGTCAAAGTACAGGCAGTAAGATTTCAGTTCGGTGTGACTGCTTCGACATTCACGATTTGTTTACGGAAAGAAATCGGTTAAACGGAAAGTCTGGTTTGCTGTGAACGGCAAGCGCATGTTTTGCGGCACATGACGTCATATTTCAGTGGGACACGTTTGTAAAAAATATGCCATACCGCACACACCCCGTCGCGCGCGGGCATGATCCGCCCACACACAATATCGCTAGGCCTCGATCGTATCGAGCGACGTGAGACTCTGGATTGCGGGCGATCGCGTCGGCTCTTCGTCCGGTCTCACTCTGAATAAAGACCGCGAACAAAACTGGCGGTTCGACAGCGCCAACCAGCACTGGGGCAACATGCCCGCTGGCCTATGGACGGACAGTCAGCCAAACGGCCGAGATGGCAATGACGAATATTGCGCGCGTATTCGGCCCTCTGAGACGCCGTACTTGTTGGACGGCACTTGCAGCTCTACGTTGAAGTTTGTCTGCGAGCTTCGTGAGTACTGTTTGTATATCAGCTGTCCGGAACTGTAGAGCGGCATTCATGAAAGCTGTATTTAGTGAACCATAGCTGTGTTGAAATATGGCCACCTCCACCAACCAGTGAGGCCGAATTCAAAAAAGCAGCCAATCAGCGAGACATTCATAATTCAAAAACAAGCCAAGCGCAGCTGGATTGCCTATGACTTAAGGGGCATTCATGAAGCCGTATTTAGTAACCGCGTAGCTATGTTTTAACACACAGCTACGCGTCACTAAATACTGCTTCATGAATGCCGCGTTACAGTTTTCGACTTTTCATATTATTGTTTTGTTATATTTTCCGTCGCGGTTTCACAATGATGCACAGCAGCAAATCCTCATAGGTGCCAACTGTTCGACGCTCAACTGTGAGAATGGCGGCACGTGCAATGTGACGAACGACGTTTGGATGGACCCCTACTGCACCTGCACCGACGGCTACGAAGGCACCAACTGTCAGACGTGTACGGTATTAAGCCTACTGTAAAGTCTTGCATATAAGCGGTTCCTCCCATTTATAAGACCCCTCCCCCCACTCAAAAGTGGGCGGAGTGTCACATGGCGGGATCCAAAAATATTCAAAATTTTTGGCTTGGTCGAAATCCCACACCGTTTATAAAGCCCAGACTTTCTAATCTTCGCTTCATAAGACCTCCTCCCACTTATAAGGTTGTCACACAAAATTCCACTTTTTTCAGAATTTTTGGGATACCTTATAATGCAAGACGTTACGGTGGTAATTGTCCAATGAAAACATTGACAAACTGCACCGGTTACATTCTAAAGCAGTATGTGTTTTTTTCGAAGCCCCCGCTGCGGTTCGGTTTTGATTTTCCTTTTTTTTCTCGCAGTGGTGATTGGTTGCAACAAGCTGAACTGCACCAATGATGGCAATTGTACGCAGCAGAGTGGGCAGAATGCGACGTGCGTTTGTCGTCACGGCTTTTACGGCAATTATTGTGAACGTAAGACACACAACGACCGTATTGCTTGCTTTCTTCCGACATTTTTTCCTGCACTGCCAGCTTGCATCCATGCGCTTTGATCACGCAGCACCGCAGCACTAAAGGGGCATTCATGAAGCAGCAGTTAATGACCGCGTAGTTATGTTTTAACACACAGCTACGCGTCACCAAATGCTGCTTCATGAATGCCGCTTGAAGCCACTGCCACTGTGGCGAACACAGCACTAACATTTTCTTGCGAAAAGCATCAGCACTTTGGTTGAAATGAGACAACCGATTCAAATCACAGTTCGGCTTTTCAAGTGTCTCTGAGCGTCCGTTAGTTTTGCTGCATGTTTGTCATTACATGCTCGTGAAACGAAATGAACCCGACAAAATGGCGATAAAAGCGCCACGCCACATAGCGCTGTCAAAAAAAAGGTAAGCAGATACATGTGGTACATGTAAGTACATTGTACACATGTGTTATAAAACGTATTTACAACTTTGTTTTGTGTCTGAATAATCGTTTCAAAAATCATCTCATTTCTTTACACTTATTGTCAAAACAAAAGATTTGTGCTGCTTATTGCAAAACGGAATGCGTGGTTCCCACATCAAGCAACTGAACCCGAATCAGTTACGAAACAGCTAAACATCGGTGATTTCAACAAAACACGTGCAGCCTTTCTGAAAGGAAATTTTGATTTGATTGTGATTTTTTATTTATTGTGAATTGTGAACATTTATTCAGAACGATGATCAGTCAAAAAATTAAAAATTGTGTGATTTTTCATTTTTTGAACAAAAAATGCAAAAAACAACAACAGATACAGAAACAAAATACTAAAAATATAAGCCTAAGGCACTTTCAGCCACAAGTAAGTGGATCGGCTCGGAAATTGCACGTGCACGTTTTAAGCGGATGGTTTTTCTTGTTGCAACAGTCGACGCACTCTTGAAACTGATCGATAGCATTCGGGCGTCGATGCTGCGATTTGTGCGAGTGACGGCGGGCTGTGAGAAAAAACTTAAATTATGAATTTTGAATTTAAAAAAAGAAATTTAGAATTCAGTCATATTGATTTTTTGACTGCAGCCTGTGGGCGCTGCAGTTGCGTGAGATAGGATTGAAAAACGGTTTTTTTCAGTTTGTAACTTTCCAGTTCACATACATTTTATAAAATGTTTGATCTTGTGAAAATCCTTGTGTCACATTTTTCTATTTGTGTCATTTTGAAATAATATCTGTTCTTTTTCATGCCCTTCGGCATTTTTCCGAACTTGTAGGAAGAAGAAAGGTCCCACTCTCACTCCCACCTGTTCACATCTATCAGAACTACTAAAGCCTGTGTGTTGCGGGTGTCCAAGTATTCCTTTTGGCCACCCGTGGTTGTGCCAGAGACCACATGACATCTACTGAGATAATCGTCTGCCCACTTTGCAAAAGCACTGTTTTAGAAAAGGACTAGTATTTTAGGAGCTTATACAGAAGAGCGTTTTTTACCTTGTGTGACTGCGAGCAATGTGAGTGCCAGCAGAAGCAACACAACGACCGTATGTTTGTTCATGTTCACGTTTTATTGTCGTTGATATACGTGAATCGCAGTAGTTATTCTCGAATGGACAAATAGAAAAAACACCGTACCGGCCTGAAAGAATTCGTACGTGTGTCAAACGGAGAATATTTTACTCTGAAAAAGCTTCGAAACATTTGGGTTTCATTTCTGCTCATGGGCGTAACCGAAATGGAGAAAAAAACACTATATCTGCAAAACTGTAAGACATTGCCATCCAGTTTATCATCTGCGTGTACATGTGCGCATTGCATGCGAAAGACAGGCAGACACGCCAAAATTTGTTATGTCAAAAATACTGACATGTAAGACAAATTGCAGGTTGTAAAATTCAAACGGTTCAGCTGAAGTTTTTTCTGGCTTTATCGTTTTTGTCATGTGAAAATCACCGAAAGGAAACGACGCAGAATTTAATCAGCAATCAATCAACCATTGATTTTTTCGCGCGCTGAAAATCAAAATTTCATTTTTGTTGAAAGCAAAATTACGAAATGCTAATTTATTCGGCATACTGTGACACGACGTAAACGACAGCAAACGATTATTCGCTTTTTTTACTTTTCAGTTTCAATGTGCATCATCATCAGTTTTGATTACTGTGAATACCATCAAACCAAATTGATTAACCAAAAATAAAATGCAGTTACATTTCACATGTAAGGGCAAACACAGATTTTGCGAAACAGTCTAACTCTATAAAATAATGCATCAGCATTAAAACTAATGACTAAAAAGAGCACTATTCTCAACAGAAAAGCAAAAAAATTGACACTAGATTAAAAATTCAAGCAGTCTCGAGTTTTTGTCAGCGTAGTGTCCGTTCAGAGTTTCTCATAGTGTCAGTTCATAGTTTCTCATAAATTCAGTCAGTTCAACGAGTTCGTTCGCACGAAGTTATCACAATGTTTCTCTGGAAAAAAAATAACCATTCATAAATAATCTCGGATCAAGTTGGGAATAAACCGTAAATTTTTACAAATCAGTTGCAGCAACTAAACTCAGACCTGGTGAATGATGCACTGGTGCTAGCACTGCTGAGCGACAATGACTCAAAGTCAACCTCCAACTGTTGAATGGTTGGGCGTCGTCGGGAAAGTTGCGGTTGAATGTTGAACCGTCCACTCTGATCCGCGTAGCTCCGTGATTCAGCGGCCCAACAAGAAGAGACCGAGTCAGAAGTGCTGCTTGCACTATGACTGCCGAAATTTGAGTGATCTTCACCATTTCTGGCATGAGTTGACGCGAGAACTTGGCTTTGTTGTTCAAGATGTTCTTCTTTGTCTTCTTTTTCTTTTTCTTCGTCTTCTTTCTCTTCTTCTTCTTCTTCATCACAATCCAGTTCAGAATTGTTCGCTTCCACATCCGCTTGATGAGACGCTGGTTCGTTATTGTCCTCACTAACATCGTTGGAAGACACAATAACGTCAGTCAAGACTGGATCTGTGTGAAGATTGTCTATTTGAGCGTCCGTCTCCACGTCACTCCTATGCGAATCGTGCAGTTCTTCAGCAAGTTTGCTTTCTTGTTCTGTCGGTTGTTCAGCTCTGGCAACGGTTACTGACGACTTTGGGCTGTCTGGATGATCCGCAGTGGATGGCTCGTTCAAAGCATCGTCATTATCGCAGTCAATCGCAAAATGTTTTTTGTCTTTAACAGTAGATACGGTGTTCTGAAGTGTTCAGCAGAGATTATTGTTATCACTAGACATCTTTGGTAGTTTCCATCAAACAAACAACGGTGCATTCATTAAGCAGTAATTAGTGACAGCGTAGCTATGTCTTAACACGGCTACGCGTCACTAAATACTGCTTCATGAATGCCGCTTGAAGCTAGTTAAAACAAACCTGATTCATTTCAAAATGATCAGCGTCTTGCTCGAGGCTCAGAAATGCATTCGTCGACTGGTGTTGCTTGCTTGGACTGTCACAATTACTAAGCTCATTTTCAGAAAAATCATTCAATATTTCTTGCTTGCGCCCATTGTGATGATTTTGCTGATTGATCTCTTTCATTGCCGATGAAGGCATTGGTTGTAAAACAGTCGTTGTGTAAAATATGCGATTTCTGTGGTTTGTTGTCATTTTGTGGGTTGGCAGCTTTTGTTTCTGCAATATTGTCGATGTTACGGTTGGTTGTTTCCGTTCATGAATGCTGCGGTCGACCGAAGATGTCGTTGCTTTTTCTCCGTTCATGATTTCATTTCGGTGTCCACTGTAACCAGCAGCAGTATCATCAGGCGCCGCCACTTCATCGGTGCTGAAAATGCGAACAGCACACCAGCTGAGAACAATCAAAGCGAAAGACTAAAGGCGCATTCATGAAAGCACATTTAGTGACCGCATAGCTATGCGTCACTGTATACTGCTTTATGAATGCTGCTTAAGCATTTCACAAAGGAATCGGAAAAACAAAACAGGTCGCCAAGAGCAAACCGTTCCAGTTGAGTGATGATGATCGAAGATCTGTCGTTCGTGGTGTTCTCACCATCGCCACTCGTTTGTGTTGCACGATTCATGACGCGTTGACGCATCTGCTGGCGCGGCAGTGCGGTTTCGTATAAAAAACTGGCGATTTTTGCAGATTCCCTTCGGATTCGCCTGCGTTGCTGCGTCTGCAACCCTGGTGGTTGCCTCCGACTCGTGCGTACGGACTTTTGAACGAAGATATTCGTCGACTGAAAGCGAAAACAAACATGCAAGTGATAAGTATTCTTCTTTGTACCGGGTGTCTAAAAACTGCAGTACTGTACCAGTTTCGATTGGCGAATCGAAAAGGGCAAAATAAAAGCAGTACTCGGAAATGGACGCCCGTACGACTATCAATTAACAACCTTGAAATTCAAAACGTTGCTGTGCTAGCTTGGTTGTTTTCAAATGAAATTTTAACACAATTAATGGCAATAAAGATTTCTTGAGCTGTGTTCCACATTTCAGACCCAACCGTTGAACCAGACTCGAGAACGAGCCGTTTTGCCCACTGTACTTTTTTATGGGACACCCTGTATTTGTCCAATATGAAAAGAAATCGATTAAAATCAAAAATAGCGAATGCTCTGCTTTGAACACAAACCCAATTTCTGCAGTACTTCATTTCGATCTTCTCCTTTATTGGAAAAAATCCTCGACGTCAACGGGTGTTTGTTCACTGCATCGGAGTATGGATCATCAGCAATGTTGCGTAAAAATTCCTAAACCGACATTTTTTTAAACATTTTTTATAGTAAACCTCGATATTATTAACCAATTAAAGGTGCATTCATGAAGCAGTATTTAGCGACGCGTAGCTGTGTTAAAACATAGCTCGGTCATTAAATACTGGTTCATGAATGCCCCTTAAACATCTGAACAACTCACTCACTTGAACGTCTTTCAGCGCCAGTTTTGGCATTATTTCCCGTTTTTGTTGAATTTGCTTTTTCCTCTCTTGTTTACAAAAACAAATGACTCAAAATTGTTTGTTTAAAAACGTGTGGACATGAACGAGGTACATAAATGCTGCTTGCTGCTTGTGCAGCGTGCGTTTCTTTGACAACAAATTTCAAATGAACATGATGTTTCACAAAACGTTCACCCCAACGGTGTGCCTTATCCCGCATTGTATCAGGTGTTGACGTGTATTTGAGCGGAAAGATATTCTTTGATCTGTGTGACAATGAATTCCAGCGTTTTGTTCAGGAAGGACTAGCTAAATTTTATTGGTGTTCCAACATGAAATGAAACTTGGCGAATAACGCATTTATTTTGAAAAAAAGGCTAAATTAAATCACATAAATGGATAAAAACAACAACATTTCTACACTTCCTCGCACCGGTTCATGCACTGAACATTCCCAAACTCCAACACAAATAAACGTTTCTAAAAACGGTAAAAATTGTGACATAAAGATACATAAAGTAGCACATTGATAGCAAACCGATTTGTCACTCCCCAAATGTGTGCAGCGTGATGTAAAACAACATATCCATTCAGCAACAAAAAAAAATCTCAGAGAGCGAATAATCGTGCTCAACAAAGAATTTTGTGATTGAAAGGGATATGAAGAAACATAAACTGGTTTCGCTTTGGCTTGCTGAGCGAAGAAAAACGATTTTTTTCGGCGTTTTACGCGATTGATTAAGCACACAAACCTGGTTGCGCATACGATTCAGTCTGCGTGCGTACCTTAATGGTGATAATCAATTCAATATGTGCGATTTTTGGAAAAAAAGCGAAAAAATAAACACGCCCCGCACTTTTTACACGTGTTGATATCTGATGTAAACACGAAGCGTTCCAAAACTTGCGCTAAATTGAACTCTTAAACTCAAAGCAGTTTTATCCGTGCGGTAATTTTTTTTATCTGTCCTTCCATTACTTCGAGTTTTCCAATAAAACCTGGCTTACCAGTGATAAATATCAGCATATTTTGTGGACCCGCGAGTATCATCGCAGCAAGCATATCGGTTCTTTTCGACTAAAACTTCATCTGCTATTGGGCCGTGAAACAGACGATGCTGTTGTGCATCTCACGATTAATGTCTTCAAAATTGATGAATTGGCGTAAAAACTGAAATTATACAGTGCAGAAAATTGTTCCTCCAGTTTGGAACCAAAATAAAAAAAATGTCAAACAACAGTAGCGGCGGTAGCGGATGGAAGGTTGGATCTGATTTCGTTTTTTTGTCAAAGTTCAAATTTTTAAACATGTTTCAATAATCTTAAACCTGAATCAAAAGTATGAGAAGAGAGGTAAAAGTTTTCATTGTGATTTTTTAGTTTTTCACTAAAAGAGAATGAAATTCGACAGAATTGTTTGCCTGAAATGTGCAGTGAGAAAAATGTAGTTCAACAGAAAGTTCGCCATTTTGTGCAGCTACGTACTGTTGAGCTGCATACATTCTGTTGAACTACATGTTTCTCGGTGTAAGCGGCAATGTAATAGCGTCAAGGTTCCCGAAGACTTTGCACAGAATGCATACATCACGTGACCACCAACCAATCAGCTAGTTGGATATGTTATTGAGTTAGGCTGCACGCGGTCATTGAATACTGGTTCATGAATTAAATACTGGTTCATGAATTAAAAAACTTGTTCATGAATGCCCGTTCAGGTGTGCGTCGCATGTCTCGTGTTCACGGTGTGCATGCTGATCGCCGGTTTCGTCGGCTACTCAATTGGTCTCGTCATTCAGAAGTACAGCAGCAGCAGCGCCATCAACGTGCGCCAACGACTGCAGAGTGACGCGCACACTTGCGCACCGTTGATTCAGAAATGCGCCAGAAAGTGCGTGATTTTTTGCTTTTTTTGAACGAAAAAAAGCTGTAAATCAACTTGGACAGTTTTTTCGCATTTTTGTTGATCTGGTCACGTGCGGAGTTTTCATTGTGGTGTAATGTCCTACTTTAGCCTTCGTGTCTGCACTCTCACACAAAGCCGGGTTTACGGTGAGCTGCTTCTGACAGAGCGCTTGACTTCCAATGCTCATCTACTTTTTTCCTAGATGCTCAACGGTTTTCTTAATTCTTTGTTAAGCTATTTTTCCTTGATTCGTTCTTGTATATTATAAAAGTGCCGTGTTTTATGAGTTCAGCATGTGCCGTTCGTGCCATTTTGTCCCTCTTTATTTCTATCATCTTTCGTCGTCGTTTTAATAAAAGTAAAGTCGTTTTAATAAAAGTCGTCGTCGTTTTAATTGAGTAAAAGTAAAGTAAAAGTAAAAAACCCAACGTCGTCCACCGGTCATCACACACAGCAGCTCGGATCGGTTGGCAGTCCAGTGAGCCATTCACACACACCTAAGCAGAACATCGCAGTGGAGGTCCCGCCGAGACAATGCTGGGTGGCGACGTCGCGTGCACCGAGACCATGGAGGGTCAGTGCAGAAAGGCCATGGAGGGTCAGCGTCGACGAGAGGCGGTGGCGTGCTGCGCGTCTTCACGTGTCGCCGAGTGTCGCCGAGGCAGATCAGCGGAGTGGCGGGCGCACCAGTGGCTGGCAAAACGTCGCATGGAACGGAGACGCGGTGGCTGGAGTTGTGGCTGCATGCGGGCTGAGACGGCGTCGATCTATGGCACGGCCGGGTTTCGCCGAGGGCAGCTTTCGAGAAAGCCAGAACGCCGCAGCGGAGATTGGTTGGTCGGAGTTTTTTTTCGGTCTCCATGACTCAAACCGATTCGGAGTTATTTCGGTCTCCGAGACTCAAACCAAACGGAGGACGACCTCCGTGATCAAAAACGTGATTGGCTGTGGTGGTGTTGCTGAAGAAGGCTGCGAGGAGAAGTTTGGTTGTGGCGCAGTGAAGCGCAGTGGAAGTTTTTATTGTTAGCCACGGTTCTTTGATTTTATTTATAAAGTCTCCAGTAAACTGCGACGTAGAGTGCAGGTTGCGCCAGTCTTCTGCTGATTTGTAATAGATTTGTTTGATTTTTTTGTTTTGTTTTACCCCCGTTTTCAGTGTGGGGAGAGGGTGAACTGTTTTAATGCTTTTTCTTCTATTTTAGTTTTGGCGGTTTTTCTTTGGGGTTTTCGACGCAATTCGACTTCAATGCGTGATCAAAATTTCTAATCATCGTGACAGTTTAGTTTTGTTTTGTTTTTGTTTGTCAGGATAGCTTTTAGGTTTTTCAGTTTGGCAGTTCAGTTTTTTTTTGGTTTTCGAACTTGATAGTTGTTGGTCTTTGTTTTCTGAGTTCGAGTTCCAAGTGATTCAATTTCAGTTTATTCGTTTGAGTTGGAGCATTTTTTGAAATGAGTGGAGGCAGGTGCCCAGGTCAGACAGTGCACCAGACACTCGGCTGCGTAGGGAGAGTGACGTCGCGAGGGCGCTCCGTATGGGGGAGTAGGGTACTGTAATGTCCTACTTTAGCCTTCGTGTCTGCACTCTCACACAAAGCCGGGTTTACGGTGAGCTGCTTCTGACAGAGCGCTTGACTTCCAATGCTCATCTACTTTTTTCCTAGATGCTCAACGGTTTTCTTAATTTTTTGTTAAGCTATTTTTCCTTGATTCGTTCTTGTATATTATAAAAGTGCCGTGTTTTATGAGTTCAGCATGTGCCGTTCGTGCCATTTTGTCCCTCTTTATTTCTATCATCTTTCGTCGTCGTTTTAATAAAAGTAAAGTCGTTTTAATAAAAGTCGTCGTCGTTTTAATTGAGTAAAAGTAAAGTAAAAGTAAAAAACCCAACGTCGTCCACCGGTCATCACACACAGCAGCTCGGATCGGTTGGCAGTCCAGTGAGCCATTCACACACACCTAAGCAGAACACTTCAGTGGACATCGGAAACAGCTTATGAATGGGGAAGTTTTCTCTTAAAGGTGCATTCATGAAGCAGTATTTAGGGACCGCATAGCTGTACAGCTACGCGTCACTAAGTACTGCTTCATGAATGCCCTTAAATCGTTTCCAGCTGGACAGTGCCGCCATTGGTGATCATTTCGCTTGACGGTTTCCGCTTCGACTACTTGCGTCGTGGGCTAACGCCGAACTTCAATCGAATCTTCGGTGACTGTGGCGTGAAGGCACCATGGATGTACTCATCGTTTCCAACGAAAACATTCTCCAATCATTACACGATTGTCACGGTGAGAAAGACGTTCATTCAGAGTCATTACTCAAGGGGCATTCATGAAGCAGTAATTAGTGACCGCGCGCCTTTTAACACGTGTGTGCTTACAACGCGTGACACACAGCTACGCGTCACTAAATACTGCTTCATGAATGCTAGCACAGCTACGCGTCACCAAATGCTACTTCATGAATGCCACAGGGTCTGTATCCGTCAGCGCACGGCATCGTCGCCAACCACATGTACGACCGCAACATGCAGCCGCCGGCAGACCGCGTGTTTCACCGCGGCAATCCGGCATCGCAGAACCCGCGCTGGTGGGGCGGCGAGCCGGTTGGTCTCGTAAATAAATGAAACGCCATGGTGGCCAAGTTATGTCAATCTTCACACGAGATGCCCCACGGGCAGCTTATAAATCGGCCAGTGGCCAGCCCGTCCGCCCGCGAAAAGCCCGCCCGAGTGCCCGCACCTAATTTCAGTTGCTTTTTTGTACCGTTCAATCTTGAAAACTCTGTTTTTGTGTAGAGCCACTGAACACCTTTTTTTTGAAAAACTGTGTCACTTTTTTGCGCAACACTGGCAACGTTGCGAAATCAGATTTCTTCAGATTTGGAACTCAGCAATGAAGAACGGCTACAAAGCGGCTGTGATCTTTTGGCCCGGCAGTGAAATCGAAATCCAAGGTACGGATTGAAGCTAAACATACTGTTTGTACTGACCGCATGCAACTGAACTCGGCACAAAACAGCATCTTTACACATAGCATCTGCACATTCATTTCACGATAATTACGTTCCAAAACGCGCGCCAAATCGTGTGTCAGTGTTCATACCGTGTCCATTTTAGTGACAATGCCAAAGTGCGCGGTAGATTGCGCTGAATTTGAACCGAATTTTTTAATGATCATGGTCGCACAATGGTACGGAGTTGGCATGCTCTTTGGCAGGCGTTTTGGAACATTCTCTGGCGTGGTTCTCCAGATGTTCTTTTGCATTCAGGTATGCGCCCAACGTATTTTTACAAATACGACAACGAATATCCGCTGTCCGAGCGTACCACGCAAATCATCGACTGGCTTTTGATGCCGGACTCGCAGCGGCCTCAGTTGATCAATGCGTATTTCAATCAGCCCGACTTGTACGGCCACAAATACGGACCGGACAGCGGGCAGGTAAGCTGAGTCTGATTGACTGAAGCGCGTGGTGACAGAGGTGTAAAGGCCCGTTCACAAAGACTGATGAGTTTATGACACGGCATGGCACGGCACGGCACGGCACGGTATGACACGTCATGTGACGTCACGTCACGTCACGTCACGTCACGACTTTGTTCGTGGCACAAAAAACAACCAGTACGGCACGTACGTCTCGTCGTGTTTTAGGATTTGCGGTCGGTCTTGGTGACGTATGTTTGCATAAGTCAGTTATGAACGAAGACGTGCCGTGCCGGTGTCATGCCATATTTTGAACCCCGCCATATTTTGACCGGGGGGTCAAAATATGACAATTTTGCAGCTGCCATATTTTGACCCCCTTGCCATATTTTGACCTACACGGGATCGTCTCAAACTGGCCAGACTCAATCTGGCTCCGGTCTCAATCGGGCCAGTTTCAATCTGGCTCGTCTCAATCTGGCTCGGCTCAATCTGGCTCGGCTCAATCGGGCTCGGCTCAATCGGGCTCGGCTTAATCTGGCTTGTTTCAATCTGGCCAGACAGAATTTTTTATTATCTAAAAATG
>JASANC010000739.1:0-10191 GCA_030248135.1 Theristus sp. LFF4_11 | reverse complement strand
CGCTCAATCTCTTGTATGGCTGATCTCAGTTTTCTCTTTTTCTGTTGTCAACAACTTAGAAAGTTTTTGTTTCCGAATGCGACAACACTAGAAACAAGTACAAAAAAGGTCATCAGAACATACTGTAGTTCGATTTTTTGCCACAAGGATTTCTCCGAAGATCTGCAGCCTCCAATTCATTAAAGAAGTACCGCCAATAAAAAAATAAACACTCAACAAAAACCATACCGGTTTTGTGAACAGTAAGTAAACAAGTTTTAAACAAGCAAAAAAAAACAGGTCAACCGGGAATGATGCAAGCACAAGTATCAAGTTTGTAGCACAAGTATATCAAGTAAACTATGTTTGTTTAAACCTGCCACTGTTTCCGCAAAATGCAGAGCATACGCAATCTTGAATTACATACCGTAAGCACAACCAATGTAATGGCGTTTGACCGAAATCATTTGTGGCTACGGAATGGCCGCTTAAACATGGCAGCTTTTTTCAGGGTGCAAGGAGCGCGCGAAATTTGAATGAAAGAAAGAAGACGTTCAGAAACCCAATTGTGTGTCCAATTTGACGTGTTTTTTAGTTGATTGTGATTCTTTCGTGTTATTCTGTTTGATTTTTTCTCCCTTGCACACACAATTGGAAATTACCTCTTGGAATTCATAAAAAAGACAACTCTTAGTCTGTGACTGATCCCGCCTTGACGGAGAACCCAAGGACTGCGCGTATTTATTCGGCCATGCTGTAAAATTAATTTCTTGCAATTTCAGATCGCATCAATTCTTCTTCAGTGAGCCTTGTATACAGCTGAAACAGTTCGACAGGTTTGCAGGAACATTGTGCAACTAAGCTGCTAGCGCTTCAATTTCTTGCTCGACTCGTTCGTCGACGCTTGTCGTCGATGATCTTCAGGTTCTGCAGCATCGTGCGCTCCATCACCTCGCGGTAGGTGCCGCCGTTGCACGCGTTCTTCGTGCACACGCACAGCAGATTAGAGGACTGCGAGAATGGGGAGCAACCATTGAAAGTTGTAACAACATAACTGAATATGGCCTATTTTTTTAAACGTGTCCCACTGAAATGACGTCATGTGCCACAAAACATGCGCTTGTCGTTCACAGCAAACCAGACTTTCCGTTTAGCCGATTTCTTCCCGTAAACAAATGGTGAAGTGTCGAATCAGTCACACCAAACTGAAATTTTAGTGCTAGTACTTTGACAAACAGGCGTTTTAAAATAAAATGACGTCACGTTAGTTCGGACACGTTTGAATAAATCTTACAATATACGGATATCATTCTGTTCGTTCATTTTGCCGGAAAAGAATTCCTTTCAAAGGAAAACTTCCGGTACAGCGGTGCATCGATTGTGAAATCTGAAAAAAACAACAACAACAACGTTCATTACGCCCACCATTGACTGAGGCGGTGCCGGTGCGTGCACTGTGGCATGCCAGGTGGCGGCGCCGGCGGCACCGGACCAGCCGGTGGTGCGTTCGTCTGAAAAAAAGACAACTCGATTGTTTCTCAGAGCTACTAAGAGAAAGATGCCACATGCATTGCAACGATTTGGAGATGTTCTACTTAAACGTGGATTCATGTGGTTCAAGATTAACTGTATGTGGAACTCAATTTGGTATACTTCCTCCTCAAGTGGATTTCACCCACCTAAAACGAACCATCAGAGCACTGATAACAGTTAATAGCAAAACAATATACCGTATATCAAACATCTTTGCTATACCAACGTTCAGGAGAGTGCCTTTTTCTGAGTGAATACTATTCCAATCAAAACTGCTCATCATCAAAAAACAATCGACCGTTTCAATGTTCTGACGAAGGCGCTGCCGGGAAACGAGAGCAGATAACGATAGATCGGCGTTCCGGTGGCCGTGCAGAACTTGCGCGTGTGCGTGACATCGTCGTGCGACGGAATACCACCGACGAACGCTGATGCGGCGGAGCGTCTCGAGGCGGTCGACGCACGCTTGGCTGTCGTCGTCCTGCGCGAAGCGCTCAGTAATCATGCACACGCATGTATTTGTATCTCTTTTCTTTCAGACCTGCGACTCAATGCGGTTGTGGACGTGAGAGGAAACTAGTTTCAATCTGTATGTCGTAATTCAGAATAGCCCTTGTGACCCGACCTCATTTAGGGGACTCGAATCCCCCTTGCCAATTTTGCAATTCCCGCGTCGTGAATCAGCGCTGCTTACCGATCTATGCGCGCATTGAGATGCGGGACCAAGGTGTAAAAGATCATACTTCGCAAGTGAAACAAGTTTACCATTTCACGTCACTTCATTGATTCACTTTTGAAATATTCACTTCATGCGAAAAAAGGTCCGAGCTCGAGTGAGCTGTCCCGGTTAGATACTCGGCATTCTGCGCAATAAATTGAATCAGGACAGAACACGACAAAACACGCGGGGCACGGACTCGGCTCGGGACACGCGTCCAGGACACGCCACTGGACGCACTTTGGCGTGTTCAAGTATCTAGATATTCGCGCAAACTTTTCTTCTTATCAGACAAAATGTCAATAGTGGCATTTCTTAGCGACGACAGCAACTTTTTTTCCGTCGGCTGGTCAATATTGAACTTTTGTTCGCTGATATCTTTGACGATGTGAGAAAAAAGCACAGTGGCAGACCTCAGGTTTGTTGTTGCACACGAAGCACTCAAAGGCGCTCGCCCGCCATGCGCACACGCTCAGGAGCAAGCCAACGACGAGCTGCATGGTGTCGGCGCTAGTGCACTGGTTTTTTTTATTGATGGAATGAAACGTCTTTTAAACTCTCCGGTATATTTCTTGGTGAAATGCTGAAAATGAATCGAGAAAAAAATGAAATACGTACATGTACTTAAGAGTCACCTGACAAAAAAATATGGAACAGAACAGGAGAGAAGAATCTAGCTAAAGATAGCTAAAAGCTGATGTCAAAGCTTTTCTGTTCAATTGAAGTGCACCATACTAAGGAGACCCTTTTTTCTTCTCGATGTGTCCACCACAGTTCCCCAATTTTCAAATGAAACGAACTCCAAGGAAGATGAAGAAAAGTGTTAGGATAGGAAGAAAATCGCAAATAATTCTTTTGGACATTTTACAGTTTTACTAAAATCGTGCAGAGGGTGTTTTTGTTTCAATGTCAAATCAGAACGCATATGAAGACACTGGATAAGGTCAGGGATGACTGTGACAAGACGAGACAAAAAATAGCAAACGTGTAGAACGTTGCGTGCGTTCAGTTATTAGGTCATGGCTGTTCCAGTAAACACCGAATCAGCAAAAGTTCACAGTGACTAGAACTTTTTTCATTAACTGAAGAGCGGCGTGTTTTTATTCTTATCCACTTTTTTACAGTTTGATAAGATGTTCATCAAACATTTTTTTAAAGCTATAGACATGTTTTGTTTGAGCAATGCGATCATTCAGTTACACAACAGTTGAGTTTTAAAAAGTAGTAGTTTACTCTATGTTGGGATACTAGAAACATTTTCTGTTTAATCCGAAAAATAAATAAAAGAGCAAATTGACCTGCCAAAAATAAACAACAATCGAATGGAAAAACGGTTTGTCTCGTCGTTTTGCAAATATATTGGGTCTTATTTTATAGATCATTTTTAGTTTTTTTTCCGTGCAGAACTTTGGCAAATGCACTTATCAAAAGACGCCCTTGAACAAAAAAACTTTTACCCGCGCTGTATATGTAAATGGCGCTGTGTCAATGATCCGCGGTGCCGACTTTATTCGGGATTGGAATATTTTTCAACGAGAAACGCATAATTATTGCGCGCGCGCACGCCCGGCGAATAAAAACTCAATTCGTCGCTCAAGTGTCTTCGGAGCGCCTTCCGACTGACTACTGCGTACATAATACTGCTTTATTTGGTCCTGACACGATCTCAGTTACAGATATTATTCAGTTAGTCGCGTGAAAAACACCTTTATTGTATTTTGGTTGTTCGGTGGCAAAACATCGAAACAGCTAATTTTTTTGTCAATATACATACGTATTGCTACGTCAAAACAAACGTTTTTAGATACTGATTTTTAGAAACAGATTTTTTAAAAATTCGATTTCATCAAAATCATGTAGTTTGAGGGCAAATGGTAGGCAAGGTACCGTAGTTCTCTTGTTGCGGTCTTTTCACACCGACACAATTGTAAAAGTACGTAGTTACGTACATTGGTTTGGAGTTCAAACAAAACTGCAAATTTGCCGGTGCAGTGCCGTACAGATATTGAGAGATACGCTTTTGTTTCAAAACGACAACCAAAAAAAACGCAGAAAATCGCAAAACGAACTTTCAGTTTCAAAGTGGCTGTCTGTTTTTTTTTTCATAAATGTACGGGTATATATTGCCGTAAAATCTTGCATAAAAGGTCTCCTTACATAAATTGAAAATCAAAATATCAAGCGTAATCAACCCTAAGCTTAAACCTGAGCTACAATGTAAGACTAAGCCTGAACCTGACCCGCAGCCTCATTCATGGAAGTTGAAGTGCTGACGTCACTTCGCCACACATTCACGAAGTACAAAAACGTCGCAGCTTCACGCGATAAAGTGACACCTGCGCTTCCGCATGAGTGGACCTTTAGTTACCGTAAAGTCTTGCATATAAGGTCTCCTTATATAAATTTGAAAATCAAAATTTTTTGAAAAAAGTGGAATTTCGTGTGACAACCTTATAAGTGGGAGGAGGTCTTATAAAGCGAACATTAGGAATTTCGGGCCTTATAAACGGGGTAGGATTGTGACCAAGTCAAAAATTTGAATTTTTTGGTTTCCCGCCGTGTGACACTCCGCCCACTTTTGGGTGGGGGTCTTATAAGTGGGAGGAACCTTATATGCAAGACTTTACGGTAGCTTTCGCCGAATCTTTAGCCTGAGCTTAAGCCGTGAGCTAGTTGAATAACGGGGTGAAGTAAAATCGTTTCGATTTGGAATCGGGTCGAAAACCGTGCCGTGACCATGAGGAAAAGAGAACACTTGTATGACTTCTATGAAGTTCGCAAAAACGCACCGCAATAAAGAACAGTTTTGGTATAATTCACAGTTTTATACACATGTGTATGTACATATGTAACGTTCGCTCGCCCATGACCCGTTGCGTGTACATTTTAGTCACATAGTATCCGTGTCTGTGTGTTTTAACATTATTTCCATGTTTATGAGCAGCACCAAAAGCAAACCAAATCATTAACCAGCCAGTGACACGTGTGACCCTAATCGCGTATACACGTGACACCAACTGCAAATCCGGGGTTAAACGGTTTGAATCATCGCTGTTTCGCAAGTTTTTTTACTACGCACTGAATGTCCAATGTTACAACGGAATGCAAAGGATGCGATTGCAAGGGCATGCATGAAGGTGAAGTGAAGGTTTTTTTAAATAAAAAAACGAATATTATACTCTTTTTGTTGTGCTTTTGTTTTCAAAATTGCCACTCTGATACAGTATGGCCGAATAAATAAGGCAGTCCGTCAAAGGCGGGATCAGTCGCAGTCTAGGAGTTGTCTTTTTCAAAAATGCCAATATAATTCCTATTCATGTGTGCAAGGGAGAAAGAATGAACAGAATACCTAGCACGAAGAATCCATTAGTCTAAATGAACGCGTCAAATTTGGCACACAATCTGGTTTCTGAACTTTTTTCTTTCATTCAAATTTCGCGCGCTCCTTGCACCCTGAAAAAAACTGCCATGTTTACTCGGCCATTCCGTACATGCATGCCTGTCGCGCACGGAAATAAACGAAAACACACTGGTTCATAAAAACGTACAATCTATTTATTCGAACGTGTCAAGTCAAACTGATGTCATTTGCTCCTCCAATACATGCACTTGTCATGCACCGCAACAATAACAACAACACGTGATTCCGCGTTAACAGCAAGATTGTGTGACTGGATTCTCCACAATTTTGTTGTCATCAGTTTTTCAAAAACTTGCAGATGTTTGAAGTGAGAGAGATTGTATCACTGCTGGAACGTTTTAGGGGATCGGTTTTGATCGGTTAGCAGTTTAGGAACCTAAAGCCCATTAGGTTGACCGCAGATGCGTTCGATTGTCGCCAACATCGTTAAGTGATCTCAGAAAAATGTCATCTCGAATTTGTTTTGCGGTTTGACAGAAATAGCATGTTTTCATTGGTTTCGCTACACACGGCACTTTGCATGTTTCAAAAGCGGAAGCAACTGCAAATTGTGGCTGCATCTCTGAAAGACCGGAACACAGCCGTCGTTAAAAACAAGAAAATAAACTGATGAATTATAAACTGACGGAGAAACTTTCAGTAAAAATAACCGTTTTTGGTGCTCCTATGTATTTACTGCACGTGTAAAATTGAATCAAAATCATACTGATAAACCCAGCAATCACCCGTGCAGTCGCGGTGCATAGGAGAAAATTAACAAAAATCACGCAATCCAATTCATGAAAAAACGTTCCTTTGTTTTTTAAAATTTTCCAGTCTATTTTTATGTTGCTAAAAAATAGTGCTGTGTGTTGTAAATTCGTATGTAAGCGTACCCCTTTCACGTTGTATATGCATTTTGATTTTGAAGTGCGCAAAATGGCAACGTGTATGCTTATCTGTTAAAATGTTATCAACTTCCATGTATCTGTTACAAAAGTGATTGGAATATCATACTTGCACATTATTTGCTTCATAACAAATTGTGGTTGCAGACCAGTTGATAAAACTTCGTAAAAGTAGTTTTATGGTTTAAAGCTACTCCAACGGTGTCCATCCTACGAGCGAATATTCTGCGATTTTCAACATGACAGCTGGCAATAGTAATTTGTGAGTGAAAACTGAAAAAATTACCGAATTGCCGCAGGTTGTTTATTGTTTTTTTTTCAACCGAACTGATTAGTGATTACTCCAGGTTGCCTTGCGAATTTCTCGCCAGTGATAATTGGCAAAAAGATGGCGACGCCGTCGTTGTTGTTGCCCACGATCTCTGCTCGTTTGAATCGGTTCCACAATTGATACCGCACGTGGAAGCCTATCTTAAGGCACGTGGAAGTTTTTTTCCCGCACAAGATCAGACAATATCGTCACGTGATACGTTGTGGCTTAACGCGTCGCAAAATAACATGACGTGACGTAACGTGACGCGGCGTGACGTAACGTGACATACGTGACGTAACGTGACGTGACTTGACGTGACGTGACGTGACGGGATGGCACGTGGTATGACCTGACGTGGCGTGACGCAACGTGACGTAACGTGACGTGACGTGACGTGACGTGACGTGACGTGAAATGACTTGACCTGACGTGAGTTGACGGGATGGCACGTGATATGACCTGACGTGGCGTGACGTAACGTGACGTAACGTGACGTGGCGTGACGTGACGTGAAGTGACTTGACCTGACGTGAGTTGACGGGATGGCACGTGATATGACGTGACGTGGCGTGACGGACGTGACGTGACGTGACGTGACGTGGCGTGACGTGGCATGAGGTGGCGTTGCGTGGCTTGACGTGACGTTGCGTAATGCGACATCGCGTGACGTGAATACGTCCCGTCTCGTTAGATAACGTCAATGGACAAGAGTGGCTAATTTTACTGCAGCAACATTACGTAGTTGAGAAGGCAACTTTGCAGTGCGACGCATCGTTGTTCGCAGCATGCCACACGTGCGTCCTCGCGCTGCCGACTGCCGTTCACCAGAGCGGCCGTTTGGTGATCGGCGCAACGGGACCGTTGAATCGTGATTTTGACGACGTTCGACGAGTCGGTGAGGCCGCGATGGCTGCGATGAAAACGTACAGTCTGCAAACAAACTCAAGCGTTTTCACAGTTTGCGCGTTTCCTCAGCGCCAACCTGTTGATTGTCTTTTCTTTTGGTACCGAGACTCAATGCGCGCATGGATACAGGTATACAGTTTCATGCATGACGCGCGGGAATTCAAAATTGGCAATATGTGGTCCAAGCCGCCTAAATAGGGCAGAGTCACTTAGGCAATTTTGAATTGCCACATAAGACGGAACCCCGTTTCCTTTCACGTCTTCAAACCCTTCAAACCCAATGAGTCGCAGAACCTAAAAAATTGATAATAGTTATACATCAAAATGAAAAAATATCCATTCATGAATTTTAAATCAACTCTGCAGTGCACTCGCGGCCGGCAGTCGACGGCCGTTGCTGGCGATCGTCGACAAATTCGAGCGCTTCGAACAGGCGCCTCTGGTTGGCACTCTTGGAGCGTTACACGTGCTGCACAGTCCACTGCAGGTTGGTTTGTTGTTTGTTGTTCTGATTACCGGTAGTGTTGCCGCGGTTCACGTTTTTTTTTTGGGCCACGATCGGTTTATTCAGTACAAAATGGCTAAAAAATCTTTGGTACGGTTTCGGTTTCGGTTCGCCGAAAATGCTCTCGACGGTTCGGTAACCGTCATTTTCGGTGACCGCGGCAACACCAGTTCTGATATTGACGGGCGTGTCACCGGTCATTGACTTAATCATCGCTTTGGTAGTGCGTAATCACAGGAACAAGGGATGGTTGTGTGATATTTCGTTCGATATTCTATCCGTTCCGTTGTTTAGATAGAGGCGAATAATTCTTTTTTTGTAAAACAGGTGCGCGAGACAGCTGGCTTTCGTCCAAAGGCCGATTGTTTTTTTCTGTGGACAAGCGGAGATGGTGTCAAAGTGCGCGAACTCGTTCGTATTGCCTCCGCGATTGAATGTGGAAAGTGTGTTCCTTTATTGGAAAACTTTCTGATCGAAAATCCAAAACAACCTTCACGATTACGCTGTGGAGCTTGCCTTCACACTATAGTGCGGTACCAACCTGCACGAATACTTTCTGTGGTACATCCATATGAACTACACAAAAAAGTACCCAATAAAGAAAGCAAGGTACGGGTTTTTTTCGGGTGTACTCATATCGGGGTAGCACTAAACGTGAAACAGAACTCATTGAAGTGCCCTTTTGTTTTGTTTTTTGAATGCGTCTTTGACTCTTCAGCTGCATGCTAAAAAAATTAATAAATCCACGTCCGTGTTTGACTCCGTGTTTGAATCCCCTGACCAGTGTCGGAATTTTGCGAACTGTACATTTCTAAGCACAATACTCACAGAAACTCTCAGAAAATTCCGACTCGGACTCAGCGTCTCGGACACGAACAACTCGGACTTGTGTGTTTGCACGGTATTTTGTGTATTTGTTCTTTTCAGGACTGTACACCGCGATCTGGGTGGCTCCGATCCCGAGCGAATGGCGCCGCCGAACGTCGCGAAATACGTCGCTCAGGTGTGGTAAAGTTACTCGTTTGAGTCACGTCAATAATTTGTTCGGTTTCAAATTTGAGAAAGCAAAGGTGGACTACGCAGAAAGTGAACCGGTCGCATCACCAGCTGACCAGAAAAAAACTGAAGTGGATTGATCATCTATAGCGTCTACAGTCGTGAAAGTTTATTGTTTTTGGAGTGACTGTACAGAGACAGAACCGGTTTTCTACGGTTTATTAGCTTTTTTCAGGTATTCGGCGCTGCAGAAGGCGCAAACACAGGCCAGGTACAGGTGGAAGTGTTTGACGATCAGCAGCATCTCAGCAAGGAGTACCCATTAATGGCCGCGGTGAACCGCTGCGCGAACACCGTACCACGACACGAGGTACGATTCAGTATTAAGGAATGGGGGGCATTCATGAAGCAGTATTTAGTGACCGTGTAGCATAGCGACGCGTCCCTAAACTTTTTTTAATATTTGAAGCACGCCCCCCACCGATTCCGGAAACCCGAAGGTACCAAACTCCGGTGGGATTGGGGAACGGACGGCTCACCATCCCGTGGAACCAATACCCTCGCCACGTGAGGGGGACAGCCTCTAAGCCCCGCTCTGTCCTGGGGGCACCAGTGATCTTAGAGCCCGATTTCGGTTTCGGTGGCCTGCGGTCGCTATATCCCCGCAGGGCAGCGAATCCGAAAGCTTTAGTTGAAAACGAGTGTAGTTATTGGAATAGAGAGCTACACTGGCGGCAGTTTGTCATCCTCCGTGGGGGATCGAACCCGTCACCTTCTGAGTTGAAGGCAAACGTGCTAACCACCGAGCCACGGAGGCGACAAACCGCTGCTGCTGTATGAATGCCTCTTTGCAGTTGAATGTTTCATGCCTGCTGAACCGGTTTTCCTGGCGCCGGGTTTTTCACCGTTTGACTTGCTGCGAGACGGCAGTTC